>CM053594.1:357908281-357920077 GCA_028646575.1 Pseudocheirus occidentalis | reverse complement strand
ATAAAAGGGAACAGATTGTGGGAGGGGTCTTACAGTGGGATCAACGGTCTGGGCTGGGGGGTAGGGACAAAAAAGGGGAGAAAATTTGTAACTCAAAACCTTGTGGAAATGAATGATGTAACCAAGAAAATAAATTAAAATTAAAAAAAAAAAAAAAGGAAATACATAGAAAAAAAAAAAGAATCTATTGGAGGTGCTTTGTCCAACATCACACAGTTAGTATGAGGCAGGATTTGAACCTAGTTCTTCCTGACTCTAAATACAGCAGCACCCAATCCCCTACAACATACTGCCCTAATTCTGAGTAGAGTCCTATAACCTGAGGTGGCCTAGAGGATAGAGCACTGGAATGAGGAAGATCTGAGTTCCAAACCTGCCCCAGATACTTCCTAGCTGTGTGACCCTATTTATTCACAATCAGCCTGCTTCCTCTTCCGTAAAAACAGGGATGGTGATCATTATTGCTCCTGTTCTACAAGGTTGTTGTATCAAATGATACAGATAGATAGATAGATAGATAGATAGATAGATAGATAGATAGATAGATAGATGATAGAGACATTTTATATTATATACAATCATTATATATTATATTTACATATAAAAATATAATACTGTAATATATTTTTATGATATAATATATGTAATACATATCATCTATATGTATATATAATATTATATAGATATTAGCTATTATAATCTGGAAAAGTGGCCCAAAATTATCAAGGAAATTGAAATATTCCCTGCTCTCTGCAAGGAGGCTACGTTATTTGATTCCACATTATAAAACTAGATATAAATAGGGACTAGGCCTATGACTTCATTGGCATAGAGGACTCCTAGATGAGTAAACTTCAGTGCAGGCTGCAGTCTTGTCTATAGCTTTTGGTCAGAGTTCCACCAAGCACTAAGAGGTTGAGGGACTTGCCCAAGGTCATATAGCCAGTGTGCCTCAGAGACGGGAACTAAATCCAGATCATTCTGGCTCTGAGGCCTTCTTTCTGAGATGCTCTCTGCCTTGCTGCCTCTCCAAACATTAGATATTTAGGGGAAAAAAACCCCCAAAACAACCTGGCAGTATCTATGGGTAGTTTTTGTTCACAGTTTTATTTTATAAGTGTGGAAGAGAATCTTAGAATTTTCTTTCTTCAATTTATCATTTATTTATTTTGAACACTATTTTCTTCTCAAGTTTTGAATTCCAAATTTCATTTCCCTCTCTTCTATCAACCCTTCTACCACCCACTGAAAAGACACGCAACATTATACATGTGAAATCGTGCAAAACATTTTTCCAAATTAGCCATATTGCAAAAAAGAAAGTTTTAAGAAAACAAGGAAAGTGAAAAAATTGTACTTCAATTTGCACTGAGTTCATCAGCTCTCTCTCTGTGGGTGGATAGCATTTTTTCATCACGATTCTTCTAGAATTGTCTTGGATCATTGTACTTATCAAAGAAGGTGAGTCATTTGTAGTTGGTCATCAATACAACACTGTTGATTTTGTGCACAATGATCGGTTCACTTCACTTTGCATGAGAACATATAGCTCTTGCTGTGTTTTCCTGAAATTATCTACCTAGTCATTTCTTATGACAATAGTACATCCCAATTATATGCCATAACTTGTTTAGGTGTTCCCCAATAGATGGGCACCCCCTCGATTTCCAATTCTTTCCCTCCACAAAAAGCTCTGCTATGAATATTTTTGTACATATGGGTTCTGTTCTTTTTTCCTTTGACCTCCTTGGGATACAGAGCTAGTAGTGGCATCGCCTATTCAAAACCCTTTTGGCATAATTCCACATTGTTCTCCAGAATGATTGAACCAGTTTACAACTATACCAAGAGTACATTCATCTGCCTGTTTCCCCTCACACCCTGTAGTGTTTGTCATTTCTGATAGGTGTAAGGTGGTACTTCAAAGTCGTTTTCATTTGCATTTTTCTAATCAATAGTGATTCAGAGAATTTTTCATATGACTATAGATAAGTCTGATTTCTTCTTCTGAAAACTGCCTGACCATTTATCAGTGGGGAAATGATTTATTATTATTTACAAATTTGACTCTATTCTCTATATATTTGAGAAATGAAACCTTTATTAGAAAAAAATTGATGTAGACATTTTTTGTTACTTCATTGTCAATATGCAGTTTTCTGGATTATCTCTTTTAATTTGGTTAGTGTTTGCTTTTATGTTGTCTTAGATCATGATTGCTAACCCTGCCTTTTTTTACTTCAGCTGAAGTGTATTAGATTCTGCTCCAACTGCCTTTTTTTAACTCTGTGTATGTCTTTCTGTTTCATGTGTATCTCTTGTACACAATATATTGCTGGATTCTGGTTTCTATTCCATTCTAACTATCAGTTTCAATTTTATAGGTGAGTTCATCCCATTCACAGTTATGATTATTGTGTATTTCCCTCCAATCCATTTTATTCTATTTCTTTTTTCTCTATTTTGTCCCTCTTCAAAAGTCTATTATACTTCTGACTGCTGCCTCCTTTAAGCCACCGTCCCTTTTATCATTTCTCTCACATCTCTCATCTTTGTCCTTTCCTATTTCCCTATTGAATAAGATAGATTTTCTATGCATAACTGAGAGCATATATAGACTTTTCCCTTTTCGAACTACCTACCCCAATTTTCCCCTCTACCATAAAAGAGCTCTTCTTTGCATATCTCTTCTATATGAGAAAATTTCCCCAGTTTTTGCTTCTCCCTTCCCCCTTCTCCCAGTACTTCCCTCATTCTCACCCCTTCATTTTTTGGGGGGAGGCAGGAAATCATCTCAACATAATTAACTAACACCTATTCCCTGTCTATATAGACTCTAAACTGGCCTAAAAGTGATAAAGTTCTTAGGAGTTACTAAGAATGTAAACAGTTAAACCAATCCTGTTATTTTGCTTTTAAGGAAATCTTTTCTTCAGTGAATTTTTGTGCCTCTTTCACCATTAAGCTAATACTGTTATTTTCTTCAGTATTTTTTGTGCCTTTTTTTTTTTTTTGGCCAAACTGTTAATTCTCTTTTCACATTTTTTTTGTATCACTCTCATTTCTTTTCCCAGTTTTTCTGCTACCACTCATCTCTTCCTCTAACTCTTCCAGTAATTCTTTTTTTTCCAATATATTTATTTATTTTAGTTTTCAACATTCACTTCCACAAGATTTTGAGTTTCAAATTTTCCCCCATTTCTCCCCTCCCCTTACCCCATGACAGAATGCATTCTGATTATCCCTTCCATCAATCTGCCTTCCCTTCTATCACCTCTCTCTTTTCTCTTATCCTCTTCCCCTTCTATTTTCCTACAGGGTAAGATAGATTTCTATACCTCACATTTACATACATCCCTGGATCAAGAGCCTTTACATCTGAGCAGTCAGGGAGCTCTGAACATAGGGCCACTCAGAATCTTGACCAGGGAATCACAAGATCCTTCTCATAAGCTATTCCCCAAAGCAAAATACCAACTCAGAGTATATATACACTTCTCAGAGCCAGAAGGTATCACAACCTTTGTGACTCAGTGCCTAATTAGAAATTGGCAAAAAGTGTGAAAGCCTTCCTGCAAGCAAGCCTCCCCTAAACAAGCTTCCCTTAATGGGCTCCACTTGTGAGGCCTATTAATGGGCAAGAAAGATTTTAAATCCCATTAACATTATGCTACCCACCCTCATTGAAAGGGCAAGCAATTCAATATAGGTTGTCCGTGTGTAGCCATGCAAAAAACCTCCGCAGTAGTCATCTTGTAAAAGACTGTTTCCCTCCATCCTATCCTCCCCCCTCCATTTACACTATTCTTTCCTTTTGATATTGTCCCTCCTCAAAAGTGTTTATTTCTGATTACCCCTCCCCAAATCTACAGTCCCTTCTATTACCCTCCCCTCTCTTATCCCTTTCCCCTCCACTTTCCTGTAGGATAGCAATTCTCAACCTGTGGGTTGCAACCCCTTTGAGGTCAAACGACCCTTTCACAGGGGTAACAGGGGTCACCTAAGACCATAGGAGAACACATATTTCTAATGGTCTTAGGAACCTCCTCTATCTGTCTCCAGGTGGGTCTGCCCACATGCAGACACGCCCACATATGACTATGAAAGGGTCCTGGCATTAGGAAGATTGAGAACCACTGCTGTAAGGTAAGATAGATTTCCATACCCATTTGAGTTTGTGTGTTACTCCCTCCTTAAACCAAATCCAATGAGAGTAAGATTCACTCAATCTCTTTCATCTTCCTCCTCTTCCCCTCCACTGTAAATGTTTTTTCTTGCCTATTTTATGTGAGACAATTTACCCCCATTCTACCTCTCCCCTTCTCCTTCTCCCAGTATATTCTTCTCTCACCCCTTAATTTTATTTTTTAGATATCATCCCTTCATATTCAACTCACCTTGAGCCCTCTATTTATATATATATTCCCTCCAACTACCCAAGTAATGGGAAAAGTCTCATGAGTTAAAATATCATCTTTCTGTGTATCTTCCAGTAGTTCTTGTTGGACTTTTATTAAATTAGCATTTTTCTTTGAGGCTTTGCTTGAAGCTGTTTTCACATTGTTGTCTTCTGAGTTTGAGTCTTGGTCTTCCCTGCCACCATAGTAACTTTTTATGATCAAATTATTTTTGTGTTGTTTGCTCACTTTTTCAGTCTATTTCTTATCTTTGAACTTTATGTTAAAGTTGAGTTCTCCTCACCTTGGGGTACCAAGATTCATGCTTTTATGTGCTGCTATTTTCAGAATTAATTCTGGGAGTTCAAAAGTTTTTGGTGCTTCCAAAGTGGTGTTATTCTGGGAGAAGTGTGACCACTGCTCTGTTGGTCTATGCCTTTATCCAGAAATGCTAGTGTTCTTTTTTTCCCCGGAACTTGAACTAGTTCCCCTGCTTCCTTGTAAATGACCACAAGTATTCCTCTCAAACATGGAACTGTGACACAGAACTACTATGGGCAATAGAGTTGCCAGCTGTCCACAGCATCAGTAAAGTGTTCCCTATAATCTCTTTTTGACCAGTTGTCTGGTCTAAGAGCTCCCAAATCTACTGTTGCTACAGCCATCTTCAAGTCTTGCTGCTGTGCTGGTACCATGAGGGCTGTGCTCTGGACAGGATTCCATGTCAGTGTCACAGACGTCTCCTGCCTACCTCCTAAATCTTCTTAGGTTGAAAAAATGTCTTAGACTGACCCTTGCTGGTGCTACTGCTCCAAAATTTCATTTGAGGCATTAATAAAGTCTTTGGAGAGGGCGGTAATGTTGAGAGAATTTAGATGGGTTGCTACTTTTAATCTGTCATCTAGGTTTCACCTCATCTTAGAATATTATTTTTTTTAGATATTTTATTTTTTAATTACATGCAAAAACAGTTTTAACACTCACTTTTAAAATTTTGAGTTGCAAATCCTCTCTTTCCTTCTCCTTCCCCCTCATTGAGAAGGCAAATAATTTAACACAGATTATACATGTACAATCATGAAAATCATATTTCCATATTAGTCATGTTGTGAAAGAAAACAGATTTAAAAAAACAGGAAAAGTTATAAAGTATAAAAATAGTATGATTCAATCTGTATTCATACTCTATTAGTTCTTTCTCTAGAGGTGGATAGAATTTTTCATCATAAATCCTTTCAATTGTCTTGGCTCTTTATATTTTTGAGAATAGCTGAGTCATTCACAATTGATCATCATACACTTTTGTTGTTATGGTGTACAATGTTCTTTTTTATCAATATTATTTTTATTTGTTTGTTTGTTTGTTTTTAGTTTCTAACATTCATTTTCACAAGATTTTGAGTTCCAAATTTTCTCCCCATCTCTCCTCACTCCGGCATGCAATTCTGATTAACATTTTCCCAAGTCTGCCCTCCTTTCTATCCCCTCCATTATTCCCTTCCCTTCTATTTTCCTGTAGGGCAAAATAGATTTCTATACCCCATTGCCTTGCATATCTTATTTCCCAGTTGCATGTAAAAACAATTTTTAACATTTGTTTTTAAAACCTCTAGTTCCCAAATTCTTTCCCTTCTTCCCTCCCCACCCACCCTCATTGAGAAGGCTAGCAATTCAAAATAGGTTATACATGTGTAGTTATGCAAAACACTTCCATAATAGTTATGTTATGAAAGACTAACTATATTTCCTCCATCCTATCCCGCCCCTCACTTATTCTATTTTCTCCTTGGACCCTGTCCCTTTTCAAAAGTGTTTGCTTCTGTCCACCCCCTCCCCAAATCTGCCCTCCTTTCTATCATCCTCCCCCCACCCCAATCCTCTTCCCCCTTTCTTTCCTGTAGGGTAAGATACCCAATTGACTGTGTATGTTATTCCCTCCTTAAATCAAATCCAATGAGAGTAAGGTTTACTCATTTCCTCTCACCTCCCCCTTCTTCCCCTCAATTGCAAGAGTTTTTTCTTGCCTCTTTAATGTAAGGTAATTTACCCACATTCTATCTCTCCCTTTCTCATCCTCCCAATATATTCCTCTCTCATCCCTTAATTTTATTTTTTAGATATCATCCCTTCATATTAAACTCACCTTCTGCCATGCCATCTATCTATCTATCTATCTATCTACCTATCTATCTATCTATCTATTTTCATCTATCTATTTTCATCTATCTATATTTTCTCCAACTATGGTAATACTGACAAAGGTCTCATGAGGTACAAATATCATCCATGTAGGAATGTGAACAGCTCAAGTTTAATAAGTCCCTTATGATTTCTCTTTCCTGTTTACCTGTTCATGCTTCTCTTGATTCTTGTATTTGAAAGTCAAATTTTCTATTCAGCTCTTGTCTGTAAGTCCTGTATTTCATTGAATGTCCATTTTTTCCTCTAGAAATATTATACTCAGTTTTGCTGGATGGGTGGTTTTTGGTTTTAATCCTAGGTCCTCTGACCTCCAGAATATCATATCCAAAGTCCTTTGAATCCTTAATGGAGAAGCTGCAAAATCTTATGTTACCCTGATTGTATTTCCATAAAACTTGAATTGTTTCTTCCTGACTGCTTGCAATATTGTCACCTTGACCTGGGAACTCTGAAATTTGGCTACAATATTCCTAGGAGTTCTCATTTGGGGATCTCTTTCAAGATGTGATCAATGGATTCTTTCAATCTCTGTTTTATCCACTGATTCTAGAATATCAGGGCAGTTTTCCTTCATAATTTCTTGAAAGTTAATCTCTAAGCTCCTTTTTTATTGTGACTTTTAGGTAGTCCAATATTTTAAAATTCTCTCTCCTGGATCTATTTTCCAGGTCAGTTGTTTTTCCATTGAAATATTTCACATGGTCTTCTATATTTTTTTATTCTTTTGGTTCTGTTTTATAATGTCTTGATTTCTCATAAAGGCATTAGTTTCCATTTACTTCATTCTAATTTTTAAGGAATTATTTTCTTCCATGAACTTTGGAACCTCCTTTTCCATTTGGCCAATTCTGCTTTTTAAGGCATTTTTCTTCCTCATTGGCTTTTTGGACCTATTTTTCCATTTGGGTTAGTCTACTTTTTAAGGTGTTATTCTCTTCAGTATTTTTTTTGGGGGGGGGGTCTCTTTTCACAAGCTGTTGACTCATTTTTTCATGATTTTCTTGCATCTTTCTCATTTCTCTTCCCAATTTTTCTTCTGCTTCTCTTGCTTGATTTTCAAAATCCTTTTTGAGCTGTTCCATGATCTGTGACCAATTTATATTTTCCTTGGAAGCCTTTGATGTAGGAGCTTTGATTTTGCTGTCTTCTGGTTGTATGTTTTGATCTTCTTTGTCACCAAAGTGAGATTCTAGAGTCTGAGTTATTTACACTGTTTGCTCATCTTTCCAGCCAAATCCTTGACTTTCTAACTCTTTATCAAGGTAGGACTCTGCTTCCAGTGGGGGTGGGAGTGGGAGTGGGGGTGGATGTACTGTCCCAGGCTTCAGGGGTTTTGTATCAGCTGCTGGATCCCCCACTGTCTGTAAGCCCAGAACTCGGGAAGCAGCCATTGCTGCTGCTGCCAGCACTTTTGTTGCCCGAGGGCTGGGGCTGTACCACGTTCCTCTTTCACCTGGGTCCCACAAGTTGTCCCCCTCACTTTCTATGCTGCCTCTGGTATTTGTGGGTTGGGAAGTCTGAAAACTGCCACAGCTGCCAGTGATTCAATCCCCTGAGGCTTGCTCTGGCCTTATCTGTGCCAATGTGGCCCACACAAGACAGTACTCTGCTCCCAGCCCAGTGTGATATACCCTTCTTGTTGACCTTCTAGGCTGTCTTGGGCTAGAGATATGTTTCACTTAGTCATTTTGTTGGTTCTGTAGCTCTAGAACTTGTTTAGAGTCATTCTATACAGGTATTTGGAGGGGTTTGTGGGACAGCTCAAGTAAATACCTGCTTTTACTCTGCCATCTTGGCTCCACACCCCCAACAATACTTTGTTTACAAGAAACATCAAAATTTATAGGATGGGGGTGACTAGGTGGCCTAGTGAATAGAGCATCGGTCATGGAGCCAGGAGGACCTGAGTTCGAATCTGACCTCAGACACTTGACACACTAGCCATGTGACCTTGGGCAAGTCACTTAACCCCAATTGCCCTGCCTTCCCCCTCCAAAAAAAAAAAGCAAAAAAAATGTATAGGATGTAGCCAATGCAATATTTATGGAAAATTTTGTTTCTTCAAATGCTTCCATTGATAAAATGGAGAGAAAGAAGATAAATGTAACTAAAAAAACTTTCTAGTCTTCTTATAAAGTACTACCTTGACTTACGAACCTAATTCATTCTGTTACTGAGCTGGTAACTCAATTTGCTTGTATATCAAATCAGTTTTCCCAATTGAAATCAATTGAAATTTAAAAATTGAAAATTAAAAATTAAAAAAGAAATTAATTGAAATGCCATTAATTTGTTCCAGCCCCCAAAATGCCACCCCAGTATTTTTTGTTATATGTTTTTAAATAAGAAAAAGTATTTATAAATAACAAATGTCATATAAAAACATAACAAAAGAGAATTAAAGAAATAAACTGGTTTTATAAAGTGTATATTTACCTTGGATATCAGACGACATGAGTTGACAGAAGATACTGGCGGAGGTGGAGGGTGAAAGAGTTTTGTTTTGTACTCTTCTGGTTACTTTCATTCACTTACTCGCTATATTTTTTTTTTTTTGCTTTTTGGAGGGCAATTGGGGGTTAAGTGACTTGCCCAAAGTCACACAGCTAGTAAGTGGGTCAAGTGTCTGAGGCCAGATTTGAACTCAGGCCCTCCTGACTCCAGGGCTGGTGCTCTATTCACTGTAACATCTAGCCGCCCCTCGCTAAACTTGTAGTGCTACACTTTATACCTGAACTTAATTGCTACAACATCTTTTTTTTACTTTCACTTAATTTTCTTCACTGACAAGGTAAATATGTAGACTGAACAAATGAGGTGAGGGATGCTGGGTGGGCATTGGGTTGTGGCATTTGCTACACCAACTAGCAGCAGCTCATACATCAGATTTTGGCTCACAATTCAAAGCAAAAAACCTACCAAGTGACAATTCATATCTTGAAAATCTGGTAAGTTGGTGCACTTGTATGTCAAGGTACCGATGTACTTTCTTCCCTCTGCTGAACTCTTTCATCCAATGGCTGCCTTGCTGTTCCAGTGTCAAGGTCAGGGAACCATAAAATGTTGAGATTTAAGGCTTAGGGGTGCTAAAGATCCCAAAATGCCAACACTCTGGGTCCTGCCTAACAAATTTAACTCAAGTCTTCTTTCAGCCAAAGTAAAGCAAAGTTTATTAAAGGTTTACCATAATGGGTAGACTCGTAAGGAGCCTCAGTATCTGTGACACTTGTATTGGACAAGCGGGCCAGAATAATCTGACAGAGTGAGTCTGTGCTAGAAAATTCTCTGGCCTACAATGTTCTTCTGGTTCTGCTCACTTCACTTTGTATTAATTCATGGAAGTTTTTCCAAATTTTTCTGAAAACATTGTCCTCACCTCTTTTTAAAAAATAATATTTTATTTTTCTCCAATTACATGTAAGGACAATTTTTAACATTTATTTTTTTTTAATTTGAGTTCCAAATTTTCTCTCTCCCTCCCTCACCTCTTCTCTCCCTGACACAGTGAACAATTTAATGTGGATTATACATATTCAATCAAGCAAAACATATCATCAGATTAGTCATGTTATGAAGAAAGGTACAAACACAAAGGGGAAAAAACACACAGAGAAAAATACAGAAAGTGAAAGAGAATATGCTTCAATCTGCCTTTAAAGTCCATCAGTCCTTTGTCTGGATAGGGATAGCATTTTTCATCATGAGTCCTTCAGAATTGTCTTGGATCATTGTATTGCTGAGAATAGCTAAGCCATTCACAGTTGATCATTGTACGGTATTGCTGTTACCATGTACAATGTTCTCCTGGTTCGACTCATTTCACTTTGTACTACTTCATATATGTCTTTCCAGGTTTTTCTGAAATCTGCCTACTCGTCATTTCTTACATCACAGTAATATTCCATTACAATCATATACCACAACTTGTTGAGCCATTCCCCAATTGATGGGCATCCCCTCAATTTCCAATTCTTTGCTACCATGAAACAGCTAAAATATTTGTGTACATATAGGTCCTTTCCCCTTTTTTTCAACATCTCCTTGGGATACAGACCTAGTAGTGATATTTCTGAGTCAAAAGGTATGCATGGTTTTATAGCTCTTTGGGTATAGCTCCAAATTATTCTCTGGAATGGTTGGATCAGGTCACAACTCCACCAATAATGCATTAGTGTTCCAATTTTCCTCATATTTTCTCCAACATTTATTATTTTCCTTTTCTGCCATATTAGGTGGGAGGTGGTACCTCAGAGTTCTTTTAATTTGCATTTCTCTAACCAATAGTGATTTGGAGCATTTTATATAGAGATAGCATTGATTTCTTCATTTGACAACACCTGTTCATATCCTTTGATCATTTATCAATTTTTAGTTGTCATATTCTTATAAACTTGATGCAATTCTTTATATATTTGAGAAATGAGACCTTTATCAGAGAAAACTGCTATAAAATTGTTCCCAGTTTTCTGTTTTCCTTCTAATCTTGGCTACATTAGTTTTGTTTGTGTAAAAACTATTTAATTTAATGTAATCAAAATGATCCATTTTACATCTTGTACCACTCCCTATCTCTTGTTTGATCATAAATTCTTCCTTTTGACACAGACCTGACAGGTAAACTACTCCTGTTCCTCTAATTTGCTTGTGGTAATACCCTTTATGTCTAAATCATACACCCACTGTGAATTTATCTTGGTGATATGGTGTGAGATGCTGGTCTATACCTAGTTTTCTGCCAAACTGCATTCTCGTTTTCCCAACAGGTTTGTCTAATAGTGTTTTCTTGTCCTGGAAGCTGAGATCTTTGAGTTTATGAAACACTAACTTACTATGGTAATTTATGACTGTGCATTGTGTAATTATCTATTTCACTGATCTACCATTCTGTTTATCGGCCAATATCAGATTGTTTTAATGATTACTGATTTATTATACAGTTTGAAATCTGATGTAGCTAGACCACCTTCCTTCCCATTAATTTTCATAAGTTACCTTGATATTTTTGACTTTTTGCTCTTCCAGATGATTTTTATTATTTTTTCTAGCTATACAAAACAATTTTGGTAGTTTGGAATGGCACTGGATAAGCAAATTAATTTAGGTAGAATTCATCTTAGAATATTCTTAACTATTATAGTCCATAACCATTTGAGATGTTTCATTTACACAATTATAGTTCTGAAATGGACTCTCCTCT
>CM053594.1:357881508-357901204 GCA_028646575.1 Pseudocheirus occidentalis | reverse complement strand
CCTTCACCAGATTCTGGTCTCAGGAAAACTTCATCTCTTTTCTCAATCAGCTTCCAGATTCTGGGAGAGACACTCTCTCTCTCTCTGTCCCTCTCTCTCTCTCTCTGTCTCTCTCTGTCTCTGTCTCTCTCTCTGTCTCTCTCTCTCTCTCTCTCTGTCTCTCTCTGTCTCTCTGTCTCTCTTTTCCCCCAACTCACTTCTATCTCCCAGATGCTGAGATAATCCTTCTTCCTCCAATAGGAAAATTCCAATTCTGTCTCTCTGTCTCTGGAATTCTTGCTTATATATACACACTGGCCTCCTGTCTCAGCCAGTCCCCTTCTTCCACCAACAGGGGAGTTCACGCCCTCTCAACAGGGGACAGAGCTGACACCTTCCATACTTAGCCCTAAGTTACTAAGTGCTAAGTATCTGCTAAACTGATTGCTGTTACACTCTGCCCATAGCTAGCACTTTAAAGAGCTCTAAGGTTAGCAAAGCATTTTAAAAATGTTATTTCATTTCATCCTCACAACAACCCTAAGAGATAGGTGCTATTATTATCCCCATCTTACAGAGAAGGAAACTGAGGTTAAATGACTAGCCTAAGATCCCATCCCAAGAGGATCTTACTCAGTAAATGTCTGATGCTAGATTTTAAAAAATATTTATTTAGATATTTTTAGTTTATTTATTTACTTTTAGTTTACAAAGTTGTGGAACTGAATCAGTTCCACAAGCTTTTGAGATTCCAAAATTTCTCCTTTTCTTTTTTCTCCCCTCCCTCACGTTAGATTTGGACTCAGATCTCCCTGATTTCAGGGCCAGTATTCTACCCACTGTACCACCTAGCTGCTTCTAAATACAAAGTAATTGGGGGAGGCGGTAGCAATGGAATGATAAAGAAAAAAAAAACCTCCTGTAAAAGGTGGTACTTGAGCTGAGCCTTGAAGAGAGCTAGGCATTTTAAGAGATAGAGGTAAAAAGGGACAGAATTCTAGGTACTGGCAGCAGCCAGTACAAAGTTGCACAAGTGGGACATGAAATGCTGAGTCTGAATCCTCAGGGCTCAACCCAATTCCTGGCACATGGTGCTTAATAAATGCTTATTTAATGACTGACAAAGGTGGTACACCAGGAAGAACAATGTGAAACTGGCATAGAAAGACAGGTTGGAGTTGGATTATCAAGGACTTTAAGATGAGAAAGAGAAGAGTTAATAGTTTCTCATTCAGAGAGCCAAAGAAGCTTTTTGAGCAATAAAGTGACATGGTCAGAGCCGTGCTTTGGAAGAGCAATTTGGTCACTGTGTGGAGGATGGATTGGGCAGGAGAGACTCTGGACCAGGGACCCCCAGATTGGAAATGATTGCCATAATCCAGGTGGAGGGGGGGCAGCCTGAATTGGGGTAGCGTGGTGGGAATAGAAAGAAGGGAAGAGATGAGAGAACATAGAGGAAGAATCAACAAGAATTTTGCAGTGGTTGTATATGGGACTGAGTGAGAGTAATGAACTAAGAATGATTCCTTTGGTGTGAAGCTGGGGGTCTAGAAGAAAGGTGGGGATCCAGAAAAATATGGAATTGAGGAGGACCAATAGGACTAAGGGAAAAGGATCATGGATTCTGTTTTGAACATGTTGAATCTGAGATCTGCATGGGACATTGAACTGAACACGCAGGACTGATGTTCAGGAAAGAGATGAAGACTGGGTATGACTGATAGTTGAATTGATAGCTTCTGATTAAATCTCCAACAGAGCATCTAGTGGTGGGGAAAGAGTAAAGGACATAATGTTGGGGTTCAGACTTCCTAGTTTGGCATTCAGGACCCTTGGCAAACTGGCCTCAAACAACGTTTCAAGTTTTATCATCTATTACCCCTCCTGCATGACCTGCCGGATCTACCCAGAATGGTCTGATGGTTAGTCTAGCCAATATCTACCCATTTTGTGGAGCCCAGCTCAAGCCTTGCCTTCTTCCTGCCCTCCTCAGACCATCGTGATTGATCTCTCTTTCCATTGGATTCCTAGAGTATCTATCATTTGTACCTTCCATGATAATAGTAACAACAACAACTCATATCTATGCAGCACCTTTAGGTCTACAAAATGCTTTATGTATATACATATTATATATTCATTTTATATTTATTTATATATTATATTATATACACTTTATATTTATATCTTTATATATTATATATACATTTTATATTTATGTTACATAAGCTTTACATTTATATATCATATATCATATGTACATTTTATATTTATATATTTTATATATCATATGTACATTTTATATTAATTTATATGTATTTTTATATATTGCATATACATACGTATATTTCCCTTGATCTTCACAGTAACACAATTAAGTAGCTACTGTTATTGTCCCCAATTTGACCAGTGAGGCAAGTGATGCTAAAAATGATAACTAGCCTATATATTTAATTATAGAATCCTATATAATATAGATAATCAATTATATTTATATTATGTATAACATATAACAATATATAATATATAAAATGTAATATATACTTATATATGATATATTTAATCACAATATATGGAATATAATTATATGTGTGTAATATATAACGATAATGTAATTATGTGTGTTATAAATATAATTAATTATATACCTTAAGGTGTTCAAAGTGCTTTACACATATTATTTATTTTAGCCTTTAAGCAGGTCTGGGAGGTAGATGCTAGTTTTACATTTGAGGAAACCGAGGTACACAAAGATAAGGTGACTTGCCCCAGGTCCCACAGCCAGTAAGTGGGAGGTCACATCTGAACTTGGGTCTCCCTCCCTGACCGACAAGCCCTGTCTGGACAGGTCCAGATCTAGTCTCTCCTAAACAATAAGCTCATTGCAGGCAGGGCCCGAGTTACATTCACTGTTGTATTTTCCCCAGCTCCTGCCACAGATACCTCCCCATGAAAGTCACTCAGCAAATATTTGGTGGTTGACTGATTGATTGAGGAGTGTACCCATCACCCACAGGGCCAGGCCCCTGGTTTTAAAGTCCTCTGGGGATATTTCACAACCTATTCCAGGTTACAGCTGCCTGGCTTTCCTAAGGCCTGAGTATTTGCAGCTGGAACAATACACATGGGAAACCTGTGCAATCACATTTTAAATGTGCCCTTTCCCTTTATTACTGTACTGGGAAAAGGTCAGAGAGCAGGCTGTGTTATTAAGCCAAGTCAGCAAACAAAATTCTGTGTTTGCTGTTTCTGCACTAAGCCAGCGGCTCCTGTGAGGCAGGTTGAGAAAAAGGGTAAAAGATAAAGCTTGGACCAGTAGAGGGGGAAGCCTACCCGTGCCCCTGCCCCTGCCCCAACTGGGGCCCCTGCTCCCACCCACCACCCCACCCCCTCAAGCAGCCTCTTGTATTGGTTTCTGTGTGAGCCTGACCTCAGGCCCGTAAGAACATGAGTCACTGGTTAAATACTGTCCTGACAGGCTTCCAGAGAAGTCATTACTGGAGGTGCTACTGCACTGGGTGCTGCCCCTTTAAGAGAATTCCCTCAGTCTTCAGAGACTCTTGGCGTAGACTTTTAAAGAACAGACACTTTTCAATAAATAAATAAACTTCTCCCACTGTAGATGCAGAGGAGCCCAAGATGGCAATTTGAGAAGGGTTATTTTATAAATACAGTATGCTGGGAGTCGATCCCTATTGACATAAAAGTGAGATCAGCTTTGATACGTGGCCTTGGAGCCTTCAGGAGGATAACTGCACAAGACAGGCCAAAGAAACGTTCACAGTCAGGCCTCTCAGGCCTGGGAAAGGCCGTCAGGCTTTTTCTGTTTGGACACACTGCTGAGAGAGAGCGTGAAAAACCGGCAAGAGTATCAGACTTCGGGTGAGACAGGCTGGGCTTTTGGTCCCAGTGGTTCCAGTTTATCAGATCAGTACGTAGCTTAGGGGAAGTCACCTCACCTTTCTGACCTGAAGTTCCTTATCTGTAAAGTGGGGATTACAGGGCTTGAAATACCTCCTGAGATCAAATGACATTATTCATTCATCATACTAATGTGAGCTCTATTATACCAAAGACTTCCGCTTGTTTCAAAGGTCATTTAGCAAATGACTTTCAAAGGTTTTTGACCCTGCCCACATTTTTAGTGTGACAGATAGGTAGGTGTCTTTTTCCTCTTTTCTTTCACTTGTTTTAGCTAGAATCTTAGCATCAATCCTTTCCTATCATTTCCTCTGGTGTGTGTGTGTGTGTGTGTGTGTGTGTGTGTGTGTGTGTGTGTGAGAGAAAGAGAGAAAGAAGGAAAGGAAGAAAAAGAAGAAAGAAAGAAAGAGAGAAAGAAAGAGACAGATAGACAGAAAGAGAGCCCCTTGTCTGACATCTCTCTCCAGATTCCTCTGGTAGCATGAGAATTTAGGCAGGTTTCTACAACAATAAGGGAAAAACCCCTTGCTTCCCATGCAAGCACTGGGACTAACAAAACATTGAATATAGGATAGACTTAATTTAACACAAAAAACATAAAGGACTCTCCTTCCCTCTCTGGTGATGCCAGCCTCCCAAAGGACCAGTGCAGCCCTCCTAACTCATCATAGTACTATCCTAGACTTAAGTCTTTCTCCAAGCAGAGAAATCCTTTGGAGACGTTAAATGATCTTTCTTAAATAGTTACTTAAATCAAGCAGCTATTGCCTTCAGTGGGTGCCGCCTTTCCACACAACTCTGTAAACCTTTAGTTCCTGTCTTCTTGGCTGGAGCTTCCTGCAAGGAACATAACTCAATAGAGAATTGACTTCCTTCCTCCAGACCCGCACAGCTCATGAGTGACAGAAGCCGTGTCAACCCCTTTCTTATGTTCCTTAAGCTAGTTTTTCGTTGAAAGGTATTGACACTTGTCAAGACTCGGTTGGCTCAGAAGACCAAGAGCTCAGATTGTCTTCACTTCCTCATGGCCTGAGTACAGATTGCTGCTGGGAGCACCAGGGGGCTCTGAGGCTTGGCTGGTGCATCACAAAGGAGAATTCTGGCTTGGGATCTTGACTCAGTGGTGTTCTCCATGTTTATCCAGATCCACTATCCTTCTTCTACAATGGCTAAGTACATCTTTTTTTGTTGGCTGTTAAATGACCTAAATGCATCTCGTTCTGTTTCTCTATCAAATTTAAAGCATCAGCCAACTGGTCTGAGTCAGGCCCACCTCAGAACATCATGTAATCTAGAGTCCCAGTTAACGTTATGGCCTGGGTTTATTGTTCCTTGGCTGCAGCTCTTGATTGGTCTAGAACTTGGTGTAATCCTGTGGGTGTTGCAATGGGTTTAGGAGGCATTGGCTAGAAAGTTTTCTGGGAATTCCTCCGTTTTTCTACCACTCTCATCCCACTTGGCTGGCTCTCATTCTTGCTATGCTTAATTTGGTCCAGAAACTTCTTCCTAGATGGGCTGAGCTGACAGAGTAGGAGGAAGTGGCCCAGCCCATTTTTTTTTCCCACCACTACTCTACAAAGATCTAGAAAATACACCAGATCAAGTCCTGATGATAAAATTCAAGAAAAAGTCATAGTGAGCCATGATTTTTTTTCCCAGCCCAGGTCAGCATAAGGAGATAGAAAGATCTGGGGATAATTTTTATGCCTTATATAGGGAGACCTCGTCAATGACAGAACAATGTCTTCCTTGAAGAGGAAAACAAAGACCTTTTTTTTTTTTTTTTTTTGCCTTGGATAGGTTAATGACACAAATGTCAGAACAGAGAACTCATCTGTGGGTCATAAGAACTGAGGACATTGTCTGTACACACCCACTACCTGGTAAATTAATGGGAAAAAGAACAAAATATGTCAAACAGACTGGGTTTTTCCCTTCTATGTTTTCTACTTTGATATGCTGATGGCTCTGTGACCTCATCAGAGTAGACTTTCTCTGTTATGATGGTTGAAATTTTATTGGTGGCCTCTTATGCAATTCTTATCGAATTCTTCTCTCCAAAATCCACTAGACCAAGACTTCTTAACTTTTTTCCACTTAAAATCCCTTTTCGTGTTTCTGCAGTTCTCTGGTATTGCACGGCTTGAGGGCCACGTGCAGTACAAAGTCAGCGTGCCTTGTGTTCAGAACCAATGCTGCAGGGAAGTTGCATGATGCAACATGAGCAAGTAATGGCAGAAACACCTTGGATTCATTGTGAGTTTGTTTTTGAATTAATTTTTAGTAGTTGCACGTTCAGAATGGCCAGGTTTTTTGAGACCCACAATTTAAAAAGTGCTTCTCTAAATATCCATCCATTTGACTGGAGACCTCCTTCTAGGCTGATATTCAGACTGTACTGAATACCTCCGAAAGTCACATTTCTATGGCTTTTGTGTTTTACAGAGTTCGATGTAACTGCAGAAATTTCCTCACCATTCTTCATCTACTTCATCTACACTCTGGAGATGTTCCCTTACTAAACTCTTGTATCCTTAGAATTCCTTTGTAGAGCTGCTGTCTTTTAAAAGTGAGTGATGTAAAGCCTAAGTCTGAAGAATGGGTTGTTCATTGTCTGAGAAAATAGAGGGTTTGCTGTATCTGCCAGTGCACTGCTGCCCTCTGGGCTTGTTGAAAGTTTGCTCTTTTTGACCAAAATTGGGATCTTTCCCCTTCAAGTGTGAATGAAGTTGTTTCTTAGTCCTTTGCTTTTGAATTTTTTTTCTGAAGAAAATCCAGTTATAATAAATACAGCCTCTTCAGAAAACATGTCACATTGTATTTAAAAGCCGTATAGAGTGTTTAAAAAATTCCTTTTAGAATTCCATAGGCTAGGCATACAAAGTCCACTGAGACACATCATTAAACGACAATTAATTCATGCATAACAGGAGGGGAAAATCTAATTTAGGTTCAGCAACTTAGCACAGATTCAAAAGTCAAAGGTCTGTCTGCTAAAGTTGCACATTTTAACTCCTTATGTGCTGTATCATGCTAACATTGTCTATACTTGTCATTGGATCCAATACTAGTCTTTCTCCTGCTATCTGGTCCCATGGTTACCAATTGCCTATCAGACATTTTGAACTGGATGTCCCAAAGACTTCTCAAACTCAACATGTTCAAAGTGGAATTCATGATCTTTTCCTCAAAATCCGTCCCTTTCCAAAATTCCCTCTCTTGATCAAAGGCACCACGATCTTTTTGTTCACCCAAGAGATAGATATCTACCACTGCTCATTCTCTTTTCCGACCACATAGTCAGTCAGTGGCAAAGTCTTGTCTATTCTGCACCTTCAACACATTTTGGATCTGTTTGCTCCTCTTCAATCATGGCGCCACCACCTTGATCCAGGTCTTTGTCAGTTTCCTCTTGATCTATTGTAATTGATCTCTCGGCCTCAAAGTTCTCCCTGTCTCCAGCTCATTGTCCATCCAGTTCCCATGTGATTTTGCTCTAAAGTACAGATCTGACCATGGCAGTCTCCTCAGTAAGTTCCACTGGCTCACCATTACTTTTAGGATCCACTACAAACTCCTCTAATTGGCATTTAAAGCCTTTCATAACATGATGTCACCCCACGTTTCTGGTTTTATAATGCATAATTCCACTCCATATACTCTACGTTTCAGTCACATTGACCTCTCTGCTGTTCTCACGCATGGCATCCCATCTCCCATATTCCTGCTGAAAATGTACTTTTCTTATCTCTTGTCTCTTCAAATCCTTATCTTACTTCAAAACTCAACTCAGTTGCTGCTTCCTACATGAAACCTTTCCTGGTTCCTGCCTCCTTCCTCCCCTCACCCCAAGTTGCTAGAGCTGCTCCCTTCATGTTATCTTTTACTCCTCCATCTTGGCTCTGCCCGCCTGCATGTTATCTTGAATGTATATTGTATTTACCTAAGTGTATACAGATTGTCTTGCCTACAGAATATAAGCTCTTTGAGGGTAGGATCTATTTCATTTTATTTTTGTTTCCCCTGTGCCCAGCACAGTGTTTTGTACATAGTCGGTGCTGAATAAATATTTGTTTATTGATTATGCTTTGAAGTTTTATTGATTTCTAATACCTTTGATAATTTAAGAATTCATATAGAGACTGTGCTTGTCATTTCTCTGATATAGGGAATGCCCTGGAAAAGGAAACTCTTCCAATGCAAGAGTGTACCTTGCCGAGACTTGTGGTTTTAGTTGCACAGAGCACTGAGAAGTTCTCATTTTCATCCCCACAATAAGTCTCTGAGGTTGGTGGAACACATAGTATTTTCCTCACATAATTTGCAGAAAGAGGTTAAGTGACTTCAGGATCATGCTGCAGGTCTTCCTGGTTCTAAGGTCAGCTCTCTAGATGGCGTACATATGGTCTCTTGGATAAATAGAATTCTCCCTCAATGAATTTATAAAATTCTGATATTTCAGGATTAACTGGTCTCAGAAGTGATCCAGTACAGCCCATCCTCCAGCAGGAATCCACTAGACAACGGCCCTAACAAGTGCTCATCCCGTTTTCTCGAATACCTCTCATGCTAAGAGCTCACACTCTGAGGCAGCCTGTTCCACTATGGTGTAGCTCTAATCATTAGTAAGATTTTCTTTACGCTGAATAGACAGTCCCTCTGTTGATCATCTCCAACTTAACTGCGTATATCTTGCCTGTCCCTAGTTGTTTGCATGCTGTCTCCCTCTCCCCACCCCACTTTTAATCTTTCTTTTTATCCTTAGCGCTTGGCATACTACCTGGACAGAGCTGATTGGTTGTCGTCCTTCATTCTCAGAGAGGACCAAAATGACATCGCTAGGCTACTGAACTCAAGTTTCAGTGTGTCCAACTGTGACCGATCAGACCAGCACGAGCTCAGAAAGCTCTACCACAGGTCAGGCACACACAGTGCATGGGAACATTTGAACAGATTCTCTAAATTTGTGCATCTCAAGTTTCTTTTGAGATGGCACGTAGTAGGCATTTAACAAATGGTGGCTGACCGACTTACTGAGTAGTTCTACCACCCGAGACCAACTAATATAAATCTAATTTCTCTTCCAGTTGTCCCTTTAAATACTCCAAGAAATTCACCCCAGGCCTTTCCTACCTAACCAAAACAACCACAGCTCTTTCAACAGATCCTCATATGGTACAATTCAGTTTAAAATGGCAGTTCAGTGATAACGGTAGAAAAAAAAACAGTTGAAAATCTCTCATTTTAAGTTATTTATGCTAACATTTCTATACATGGCACCCAGGTGGTAGAGTGGATTGACCCACCTGTAGTTGGGAAGACCCAGGTTCAAATATCCACCCAGTTACCTGCTAGCTATGCAATCCTGGACAAGTCACAACCTGTCTCAGTTCTCTCATCTGTAAAATGAGCATAATTTTAGCACTTACCTCACAGGGTCATTGTCAGGACAAAAGGAAATCCTATTTGTAGAGAGCTTGGCACAGTAATTTCTTCATAAAAGCTTATTTCTTTTCTACTTATGGCAGTTATTTTTTGGTTGATTTTGCTTTTTGGAGGGCAATTGGGGGTTAAGTGACTTGCCCAAGGTCACATGGCTAGTTTTTGTTTTAAGCTTCTGAGGCTAGATTTGAACTTGGGTCCTCCTGACTCCAGGGCTGGTGCTCCATTCACTGCTCCACCCAGCTGCCCCATAGCAGTTCTTTTTTTGTTGATTTTGCTACCTAAGGCAGGTTGTGTTTGACAGCCATGTAAGATTTGCTATCTACTCAATATAAAATGAAATTTCTAGAGTTAGAGCTTGGTGTGGTTCATGTGCTCACAATGAGTACAAGAGATGGGAGGTCATGGATCTCCAATCAAAGAGCTGAAGCAACAGCACTTTTGTGTCTTTTATACAGCTTGTACAAGCATATTCTGCCAAAGCTCAGCTTCCAAATCACAATGTCTCTCTCAGTCATTTTATAAATAGGAAGCACTAAAAATGCCTACTCTAGCCTGGAATTCCAAGTGATAGCAAAATTGCATTAAAAACAAGCAAGTTTACTTAAGTACCCAGAAATAGGAATCTCATTTTCAGCCAGGCATGAAAGCCTCCCAATGGTTTAAGTGTTCATCACATCCACTCCATTCATATGTTTCTTAATAGGTGGCTGCCCAGTCACCTAAACTGACCAGTTGCAGTTTGAATTAGTCTGTTATTGCATGAGTGTCCTAAAGATGGCTTAGAATAAAATTCAGGAAATGAAATGGGTTGCAAAGAAGGCATGTTTTTAGGATCCTCCTTAATTCCTCTTTAAAAAGCAGCAGCTTTTTGAGTCGTCTTAGTATATAGTAATATGAGTGTTAAGATTAATATTATTTTTTAGAGCAAGGGACAACTTCACAGACAGATATATTGTTTCAATGGAAATGGAAAGAAATTTATTTTTGAAATAGAAATGAAGCATGCCTTGGGTTGACTGGTTTATGAGATATAACAGAAGAGATGGAGACTGTATTTGCAGCTCTGTTTCCCACCAGGAGGGGCTTGAGTCTCCTGGTTTTTATCACTGGGAATCAAAACAAGACCATGAGTTATGATGACTTGAAATTCGAGCCGTGGGGAATCTTAAAGAGCCTACTGTATTTTTAAAATAGTATGGTGAAGTCATGATAATGAAACACATTGGTGCCTTCTAACATCTTAAAGAAAGTATGCCCGTATGTAACTCACTCGGTATCAAAATATATCCTGTACTTAACCATGCTTATAGAGAGATAGACTTTGTTTAGTGAAATACATTTTTTTCTAAATATTGATTTTTTTGGAAGTAGGGTGATGGTGGAAGCCAGACCTGTCATTTTATCAAAGTACTGAGCTCCTTGTGTGGAAATTCCCTCCACCAATGCAAATCGTCATCTTAGAGGCTTAGAGAATAACCTAGAACACTGAGAATTTAAGTAATTTGGTCCCATGATTACACAGCTTAGTAAGTATTCAGGGCAACACTTCATCCGGGTCTTCCTAACTTTAAGGCAGGCTCTCTAGCTGGTCTCATAGCAAAAATTTGTTATTAAAAATAACTGAAAAAAGTAGACGTCTAGAATGGTGTCTTGCTTAGCCTATGTGCATAATAAATGTGTACTCAATTGAATTTGAATAGAAGGGTACACTGTTTTCAGGAACACTCGATGTGTTCCTGAAAAGTTATGTAGAAATCAGATTATTTTTCTTTTGACTTTTTATAGATGTTTTATCTTATTTCCTGAGTGACTTTTTAATTGTCCAGAGCTCCTGACAATTTGCTTTCAAGATGTTTAGTAAGACTGTACATGTATAGCCTGTATCATATTTCATACTGTCATGGAGAAGGAAGAGGGGAGGAAGGAAGGAAGAAATTTTGAACTCAAAAAAGTGAATGTTGAAAACTGCTTTTACATGTAATTGGGAAAAATAAAATACTATTAAATGGAAAAAATAAAATGCAAAAAAATAATAATTAAAAAAAAAAGAATTCTTGGTCTAAATCAGGGTTGGGAACCTGGGGTCTTGAGGCCATATGTGGCCCTCTAGGTCCTCATGTGTGACCCTTTGACTGAATCCAAACTTCACAAAACAAATCTCCTTAATAAAAGGATTTGTTCTGTAAACCTTGGACTCTGTCAAAAAGCCACACCCAAGGACCTAGAAGGCCACCTGTGGCCTGTAGGCTGCAGGTTCCCCACCCTGGTAAATAGACAGTTGAATGCCCTAAAGGAAGGAATACTTAGAGGAACTCTGGGCAGTCTTTCATATAGAGTATCTTTGTCAAGCCTGTTCTCACTTTCATTTTCTCTACTTTGCAAGTTTTTAATTTTCATGTATCAGATTTTTTTTTTTTTTTTTGCTTTTTGGAGGGCAGTTGGGGTTAAGTGACTTGCCCAAGGTCACATGGCTAGTTTTTTTTTTTTTTTGTATGTGTGTGTGTTAAGTGTCTGAGGCCGGATTTGAACTCAGGTACTCCTGACCCCAGGGCCGGTACTCTATTCACTGTGCCACCTAGCCACCCCCAGATTTTCTTAAAATTGACACACGTAGACAACAAAACCTGTTCCAAATGTGTGGAGGGGAAAGGGAGGTGGGGAAATCTTATAACCAGTGCTACTATTTCCCTAAGCTATAGTAGCATAACGCCCCCTACAATACTGTGCCCTCAAAGGCTATGGACTGACCTGCAGAATATCTGTATCTGTAGAACAGTGAGGTGCTTGGGAAGTACATTCACAAATACATCTCCTCCTCCTGTGCTAATTCCTCAAAGATGAATGATATTTGGGGAGGAGGCAATTTTTACTTTTTCTTACCTTTTTTAAAAAATCCACTGTTTCTTTTCAACTTCAGAAAACTGTGTGAGGTAGATGTTTCAGGTGCTATTATTTTTTTTTACTTTTACAGTTGAGGAATATTATTTATGCATAAGGCTAATAGAGGTTATCAGGGTTGCCCGAGGCCACATAGCTGCCCAGAGTCACAGGCAGAATTGGATCTGGCTGGGCTTCCTTGGAGTGGAGGTTTACTGAACCACAGCACAAAAGAGGTTAAGCAGTGGGAGGTAATGGACATTGGACTTTGGGTCAGAAAACCTAGTTCTGATGTTTCCAGTTACTAGGCAGCTGAACTTGAACAAGGTTAGTAGCATAACTGATATTGTTATGCAGAGAATATGAGGGAGCTAAGACCTGGATTCAAGGTAAATTTAGGTATGGATTTATTGATCAAGTGCATGGCTACCTGGAGTATAAACTCAAAGCAGGCAGTCCTGAACAAAGGTACAAACAGTGTTTAAAAAGGCTAAAACCACAAAAACCACAATCAGGGAGGGGAACTAGCATAAGCAATGACATACAGAAGCTGAAAACAGCCATTGGTTAGATCTATAGCTCAGGGCTAATTTGGAAATATGGCACAAGGGTACAAGGGTGCAGCCTTCCTGAGACAAGGGGGTCCCTCCCAAAACAGGGTGGAGGGTACAGGGCAGAGGATGGTTGGGCAAAGGGGGAGTGTAGAACAATTTCCCAGAACAGAAAAATTATGTAGAAATCAAATTATTTTTCTTTTGACTTTTTACAGATGATTTATCTAATTCCTGAGTGAGCTCAAGGTTTTTGAAGGCTTTAGGGATTGAAGCAGAGAAGATTGTTGTTAGTCCTTCTCTGGATTTAAGTGAGGCAGATTTGTGCAAAATCATGAGCCTCACTCTTCTCCAGGGTCATCTGAGTCCAGTGGCAAGATATAGGTCTGGATGAGATGCTCCTGATGCAGTGGGAAACCCTAGTCTTTTTAAACTAAGGACCTTCCCAGATCTCAGTTTGTCTGAGACAACACCCAATTAAGTGATTAAAGGCTTGGTAAGAATTGAGGCACAAGATGGCCTAGTTAAGGGACAGACCCTCAAGAGTTTCAGGCCAGAACAGAAACAATTGTTATTTATACTCATTCTAAGTCAACAAAAGCAAAACAATGAGCAAGTGAGGCTTAGGTCTGAGTGGAGATGGTACCAGACTTTTTGGGAAAGAGGAAAAGGAATCCAGTGTGCCATAGATGAGACCAACAAGTATCTGGATAGGATAGAGAGAATTCTATTAATTTTTTAACTTTCAATTTTATTTTTTTTTAACTTACAAATTCTCTCCCTTACCCACTAAGAAGGGGAAACACCCATTATGAATAGGTAGAGTCATGCAAAAAAAAAATGTTCACATTAGCAGTTCCAAATTTTTTTTAAAGCAAGAAATCCAAGAAAATATGCTTCAGCTTGCCCTCTGAGAAGAAGAGGATTTTAAAGAAAGAGGTGTTTCAGGTTGAGCCTGACTCAGGCTAGTCATTTATGGAGATTTATGTTTTATACTGGAATAGTTAACAAAATATTTACTTAGCCACAGCAAGAGGATATTCAATAAGGATATGGATTGAAGATACTACTGTTCTTATTTAGTTGTTTCCATTGTGACCCATTTGGGTTTTCTTGGCGAAGATAATGGAGTAGTTTGCAATTTCTTTCTCCAGTTCAGATAAGGAAACTGAGGCAAACAGGGTTAAGTGGCTTGCCCAGGGTCACATGGCTAATAAGTGACTGAGGTTGGATTTGAACTCAGATGAGTCTGTGACTCCAGTCTACATTGTGCCACCTAGCTGCCCCATGGATTGAGGATACCCCACATCAATTCAGCTGAGCAAAGCTCGACTGCCTCTGAATTGTCCATTATGATTTGTCCACCAAGCAAGCTCCTTGTAGCTGTTTTGTATCTAGACAAAATCAATGCAATAAGCCTCAGACTTTAGTTCCCTGAGCCCAATTTGTATAGGAATGGGGGAAAATTAGACCAGTGATATAACCACTGGTGGTCTCTGCATAATGATACTGAGGGAGGAGGATCTGAATGAGGATGGATGACAAAGAAGAGGGCAACCCTTCCTCCTGGTTCTGTGTGTCAGGGGATGTAAGGGCAGTAGCGGTCAGCTCTGGCAGAGGCTGCCCACAGGTGGGGTATAAGAAGAAAGCCAGCTTTCAATGAACATCAGAAGATAAAAGGAAAGTAAGGACAGAGCTGGGATCCTAGGATCATATATTTCGAGATGGGATTCTGTCATTTTACAAATGAGGACACTGAAGCACAGAGAGGCCAATAACATACTCAGGGACACACATCAAGGAAGTGTGAGGCAGGACTGAGCCAGGTCTTCCTGACATTGACTCTAGTAATCAACTGTCCTTCTAATTTTCCAGGCTGGAAACCTAGGTGTCATTCTTGACTCCTTAATGTCTCTTCTATCCCTGATGAGGTATACAGGCTCTGGGAGCCCCCTTGAGCTCTCTTGGAATCTTCCCACATGAATCATTTGGCTGAGGCCATAAGTCTTTCATTATAGCTCAGCCCAAATCTGTTACTAGCCTAGCCCTCTACTATCCAGCTACCTCCCACCCTTAATCTCTCATTAGTAGAGTATGACCTCATTTAACTCCTTCTGAAGACCACTCCCAAACTCCTCTTCTAGACCACCCCTAGATTCCTCCCACAACCTTTCTGTATATAAGACCCATCTTGCCTCCATGAGGGAACCAGAGAATTATCTACTGCAGACTCACTCGGTGTCAGATGATTCTGGCCCACTTGTCCGGGACAAGTATCACAGATTCTGAGGCTCCTCAAGAGTCTACCCATTATGGTGAATCTTTAATAAACTTTGCTTTACTTTGGCTGAGAGAAGACTTGAGTTGAATTCATTCAGCAGCTCCCTCCCCCCCCCCATGTGTTGGTATTTTGGGGTCTTGAACATCCCTAACCTTGAACCTCAACATTTTATGGTCTCTGACCACATTATCCCCATATCCAATTTGTCACCCAGTTTTTTTTTATTTTATCTTCATAACATGTCTTGCATGAACTCTTGTTTCTCCTCTGACACTGCCACCATCTTGGTGCAGGCCCTCTTCCTCTTCAATTCTGGATTGAACTATTGCAGTAACCTTCTTTTTGCTCTTCCTGCCTCAAATCTCTGTCCACTCCAGGTCATCCTCCTGACTGTCAACTTGATTTTCATAAGTCAAAACTCTGACCATGTCACCACCATTCAATCAATCCCAATGGCTCCCAGTTATTTGCTGGATCAAATCTAAAGTTCTCTGTTTAACTTTTAAAGACCCTCATATCCTGGTCCTTCCTACCTTTCCAGTCTTCTGATAACGTTACTGCCCTTGGCACCCTCCAGCACCATTGGCTTCTTTGTTGTCCCTTACACAAGACCTTCTATCTCCCAACTCTGACTGTCCTTCATTCCCACAACTCTCTTCCTCATACCTGAAATTCTCCCCCTCCTGGCTTCCTTAAAGGTTCTGCTAAAGTACCATCTTTTTATAAGAAGCCTTTCTCAGTCCCCCTGAATGCTAGTGCTTTCCCTCTGCTGATTGTTTCTTATACACAGGATTATTGTACCTGAATATTTCTTGCTCGTACATAGTCATTTGCATGTTGTCTCTTTTATGAGGCTAAGTCCCTAGATGGTAGGGACAATCTTGGTCTCCCTAGTATTTATAATAGTGCTTGTCATGTCATTACTAAATGCTTAGGTAGCTAGGTGGTACAGTGGATAGAGCATTGAGCTTGGGATCAAGAAGACTCATCTTTCTGACTTCAGACACTTATTAGCTGTGTGACCCTGGGCAAGTCACTTACCCCTGTTTCCCTCAGTTCCTCATCTGTAAAATGAGCTGGAGAAGGAAATGGAAAATCACTCCAGTATCTTTGCCAAGAGAACCTACCAGGTCTGATTGTTGGGGCTCTTTGCCTGGTCAATCAATCAATCAATCAATATTTATTAAGCACCAACCATATGGCAAGGACAGTGCTAAGCACTAGTTGCCACAGATTAAAACTGAAAACTTCCTCCATGAGCCCTATAAAAGTCAGCAGATATTGTTTCTACCAAAGCACCAGAAAGTAGAAAGAGACTACAACTAGACCAAGGAGTACAGAGCCAGTAAGCATGTCAATGAATGTTTAACAACCAGTTCTCAAGAGGGAACCAAACGTATGTATGACATGCTTTTAAGCTGAATCTACATCGACATTTTCTCTACTTTTTTTTTCTTAAGTCTAGACAATACACAAAACAACAGATCAAGCTCTGATCTGTAGCATTTCCTGGTTTCCAAGGTGTCAATACTCAGTGGAAATTTAACAATTGACTCTTGAGAGCTGCTGGTCTGAGTTGGCTCCAAGGCCCCTGTGGGTGCGGCAGAGGATGCAAACCCAATGCAGTCACAGCTACCAGGGAAAACTTTCGATTTCTAAGAGAAAGGGTCCTTGAAACCTGGCTAGGGACAATTTTGTTTCTTCCCTGAGTTTACTCTGGCCAGGGACCTGGACTTGGCTTCCACAATCTCCAATGAGAAGACCATAGCCCTAGAGGTAGAAGGCACTTCACAGGTTATGATAATTTATGCTTCTAATGTTACAGATGAGGAAATAGGTTCAGGGAAGTTAAATGATTTGCTTATGGTCACACAGGTAGTTAGTTAACTGTCAGAGGTAGGCTTTGATCCAAATTCTCTGACTTCAATCAGTGTGGTTTTCTGATGTAACATCTTGACTTCTAGAAGGGGCTAAGAATGTCCTTAATTCAATCATACTTATGGAGGCTTGTACAATGGTAAAAGTTCTCCACTCCTAGCTCACATTGTCTTAATCTCTCAGTCTTCTTAATTGGAGATTAGTTTCCAATCATCCTTAATTCAATCACCCTGAAAAGGTACAGGGTAGAGAGTACAGAGTTTTCTATCCCTAGCCCACAGTAAATCATGATCTTCTCAGTTTGTATTAAATACCCAAGGAGAGGTCTTTTCATCTTGACTTGAGGCTGGCTCTCAGCTTCCATGGTTCCTTTTCCATTGTTCTAGTTCCTCCTTGAATCTATCCAACTTTTACCTGGGTTCAAAGGCAGGCAGCCCTCAGTTCCTTGTCCAGCTCCTTGCCCAGTTCCTGTTCCATATCGGAGCTCACAGTGTCCAGTCCTTCTCAAGTCCTTCACAGCTTCTGTTTCTGGGAAGACAAAGCTCAACAAAGCCACAATAACATTTATTCACATTGCCAGCACCATCATCAATTCACTTTCTGCCTGTGACATCAACATAGTCCCAACAACAAGGTCTGAGAAATCAACACAAATCATCAGTATAGTCCCAGGACCTCTGAAAACATCAGTAAGATCCTCCTCCAGGATTTCTGTAAACATACAACAAGAAAACCCTTTTTCAGGGCCTCTAAACCAGCAGTAAGGTCTCAGGGCTTCTGTAACAACAGCAACGTCCTCTATCAACAGATGAATCTGACAAAGTAACATTAAAAACAGACAGACAAAATACTGGTACTACAACCATGCCTCCTCCCAGTTCTCTTCTCATTTCTCAGTTCTTCTCAATTTTCTTCTCAGTTCTTCTTAGTTTTCAGTTCTCTTCTCTCTCTCCAGCAGTAGCAGCTCAGCCTCCATGCTGCTTGCTCTCAGAAGTTCTGGCTCTCAGCAGTTCTCATTCCCAGCAGCTCTCTCTGGCTTCCAGAAACTCTGGCTCCCAGCAGCTCCCAACTCACAGCAGCTCTCAGAAGTTCTCAGTATCCCAGCAGTTCTATCTCTCTCAGTAATTCTGGCTTTCTAACTTTCCTTATATATGGTTTTAGCTCCTCCCTGTTCTGTCCCTCCCTGTTACATCATCAACTTCCTCCCACTGTGGGATTCACAAGTTCTGCATCTTAATACTTGATATAATCATGAACTTGAAACAAGGTGCTAAGTACCTTCTGCTTGCCAATACAAGGTGCAGGGAAGATCTTCAAATCCCCACTACCATTACATACCCCAACATAGAAACAGAGAAAGGATAACCTAGCATTTGGAATGATGAATGATTTTGGTGTGGTCACCATACAACCTTGCTTCCATTCTACGTTGAATGATGTCTCATGAATAGATATTTCTAAGAATGAGAGTGTAAAAAGGAGAAGGTAAGGCTTTCAAAGGTAATAACATAGAAGCAGAATAAAAGAGGGAATTCAGATTTAGTCCTCCAGAGATTCTACCCTCAAGAAGGACACAAAGAGTATTATGAAGAAACAAACATGGGAGAGTCAGTGATTTGGAGAATAGAATTCAGACTAGACAAGGACAAAGTAATAAGGAAGAGCACAAGAATCAAAGTAAATTTATTGAAAAGGGCACTATGAGATGATATTATTTGAAGTAAGAGGAGGAGAAAACTTGGACCACACACCTGGCTGGCTGGAAGAAAGAGTCCAAGAAAACACAGAAGCATAAAAAAAAAAAAAAAACCCAAATCCCAGACCCAGAAACAAATGGACAAAAAAAAAAAATTAGTAGAGGGGCGGAGCCAAGATGGTGGCGTAGAAGCAGCAAGGTCCTGCAGCTCCCACACTGCCACCCTAAACACCCGTTAAATTATGAGCCCAGATAAAGTCTAGGACTCTCAGACTCACAAAAATACAGAGAACACATCTCTCGCTGAAGGCAGCTCGGCAGCAGGGACTCATCGTGGTGGCCGGAAATGGAGACTGAAGCAGCCTGAAGCTGAGACCGGAGCCAGGCCTGGGACGGTGGGAAGGAGCCGGGCTAAGCTGAGTCAGGCACTGCAGCCAGTCCGCACAGGTTCTACAGCCTCCAGCACCTCCACATCTGCCAAGGCGTGAGGAATGGGGAAGGGAGAGGTGCAGCTTGCACTGCAGAGGAGCAGAGACCCGGCCAGCCCAAAACCTCAGCGGAGGCCACATGGAGCCTCCCAAACAGCAGCCTGAATCTGCTTCAAAGAAAATCTAAAGCACCTGCCTAAGGGGAGCTTTAAAGCATCAGAGTCGGTTAGTGAAAGTGAAACTTTGAAAATTAATTTGGGGATGGTAAAAGCAGTTTGGCCATTCTGCCCCCCCGGGCCAAGGAAGCAGTGGGGGAAGGGAACTGCTGGATCCCGGAGCCCCCCAACCAGGCTGCTTCAGAGTCCCTGGCCTGCGGACTCCGCAGGGGGGGCTGAATCAATTGATCAGGGCCAAGTGCTCTTACGTTGAGTGTCCTGGATCTGGATCCTGGTCTTGGGTGGTGGTTCTGGGGTGCACTTTCAGCAAGCCAAAGCTGGGGGGACTTGCAACACCCCCCTAATAGCTCTGGCAGTTGGGAAAACCCCAGCAATTTGGAACAGAGCTTCCCCCCCTAGAAGCACAGTTTCACAGACCTAAAAAAAAACCCAACCAATTAATTGACTGGCCAACATGAGGAAAA
>CM053594.1:357853892-357881008 GCA_028646575.1 Pseudocheirus occidentalis | reverse complement strand
ACATATGAAACTTTTTTCAGTATGAGGACAGGTGAAGGGAATACAAATGTATATATATGTATACTTACACATATGTCTGTATAGGAGGATATATATGCATATGAATACATATTTGAGTATGTGTGTATATGACTTCATAGAGGGCACAGGATCAATTGAATAGGAAGGGATGATACTTTAAAAGGTGAAATTCTGAGGTGGGAGAGGACTAGAATGAGAGGAGACAGGGAGAGACAAAATGGGGTCAATCATCCCATACAGAAGAGGCAAGGGATAATATCTGTTACAACTTTACTTTCACTTACTCTAATTGAATTTGGCTTAGGGAATGAATGACATAAACTCTAAACTGGGTATCATGCCACACAGGAGAGTAGGGGGCAAGAGGATGAGAGGTGGGATGACAGAGGGGAGAGCAGGTGTCTGGGGGAGGGTTGCTGGAAGCACACACTTCAGCAAAGGGACAGGGACAGGGACAGGGTAGAGAACAGAACAAGAGAGGGGGAGGGATAGGAATGTCACAATGTCACAATATGTCCACTATGAAAATGTCCTGTGTAATTATACATGCACAGCCTGTATTGAATTGCTTGTCCTTCCAGTGGGGGTGGGTGATAAGGGAGGAACTGAAAGAATCTAGAATTTAAAGCTCTGCAATACATGCAACTAGGAATTAAGAAATATAGGGACTGGGGTAAGGAGACCCTCCCTGACCTACCAGAAAGTTAGAGAGCAGATCAAGGGAGGGGCTTTACAATGGGATTGCTTGTTTGGGGCTGGGGGGTTGGGGAGACATGGGAGAAAATTTGTAAGTCAAAAATCTCATGGAAATGAATGATGTAAACAACGAAACAAATAAACATTTCTATTAAAATTTTTTTAAAAAAACAGAATTACTCAGGGCTCTGAGAAGCTGAGAAATTTGCCCAGGATTGAAAACCAGCACGTCAGAGGTGGGACATGAATCCAAGACTTTCTGGCTCCAACACCATCTTTCTCTTCACTAAGATAGCCTGCCACTTACATAGCTTCATAACTAAGCCTTAGTATTGTGTGTAAACTGTTAAATTGTGATAATAAGGAGACTTCATTCCTTTCCTCTGAAGTAAAAGCCCATGGATGGTATGACAATTATTTTCCTTAAAAAGCATTTCCCTAATGACATCTTGGTTGATGGTTATTCTAGATGGTTGAGATTGCAGGCTCTCTGATTATCTGATAAGAAATGCCTTATCCATGCAACCTGAAAGACCGTAGGTTGCTTCAGATGGGACTTGCCTTACAACTAAGAAATAAATAACTTCCAGACTTGGGATATCTGGTTCAATTAGTTCTGCTTTAGCATGGGCATAGGACCGTGCTTCTCAACCTTCCTAATGCCGTGACCCTTTAATACTTGTATGTGGGCATATCTACATGTGGGTGGACCTGCCTGGAGACAGAGGAGCCATGTCTTGGTTCCTAAGACCGTTGGAAATATGTGTTTTTCGATGGTCTTAGGCAACCCCTGTGACCCCTGTGAAAGGGTCATTTGACCCCAAAGGGGTTGCAACCCACAGGTTGAGAACAACCGGCATAGGAGAAGGGCAAAACTCTAATTTTAGAATTTTAGACTCCTTATAGTCTTACAGTTTGTCCCATTTTAAAAGAGGAAAATCTTTGGTTTGAATAAAGCAACCGCCACATTATGGGAGGGATGTTCTCTAAAAGAGGATACCACTCTGCAAAGGATTTACTTATTTTTTCAGGTAGCAAAGAGTAAGAGAGTCTTGGGACTTTTATGATTTTTTTTTTCCCTTTCTGATTCTAGAATTTAGACTCCTGCTATAATGAAATAAGGATCCAGGTAGAAGACCCCTTTAGGAATGAAGGATAAAAATTTTGTTGAAGAAGAAAGAGAAGTAACAAACTTAAAAGACTAGTGGTTTTTAACTAGAAACTCCAATAGAAACGTGTTAGTTCTGATCTTGCAAATACTCAGGCAGAACATCAGGTCAGCTAGGTAACAGAAGCAAGTACTATGTAAATTCTGTTCTATGATACTCACAGACCATTAGAGGTGGGCAGGAATTCCTTGAAGACTGTCCAGTCCAATGACTTCTTGTTTATGGGAACTAGAGGTAAAAGGGAGGTTAGAAATCAGCTGATTTCCTCCCCACATTTTCTTTTCATTTTTAGAAAATTACTTTTTCTTGAAATATTTTGTTTGGATACAACAGACACATTCTAGTAAAGAACCCTTTACCTCTCTATCCCCCAAATTAGGTGAACTCTCCTTATAGACAGTTGTAACCAATAGGATATGTTTATTTCTAGTCCTGCATTATTCCAAATTGTTAATATTATGCTTTATTTGTAGCAATCTTTGTGACCTATTAATGTTTTCCTTGTTTACATTTTTATAGTCATTGTGTGTAACTGGGATGTCTCTTGACACTGGACTCCCTTCTTATCTGGGTCCAGTGTGGGTTGTTTGGGGTCAATTATAATTATTCTAGTTCAAGTCCACATTTCAGTGTATACTTTACTTCTGGATCAAGTGGGAGCATTAAATCAGGAGCAAAGTATTTATCTGAGGTGGAATAGGAAGAGAAGTGAAGGAAAATCGATCAGTAAAGAAAGGAAAAACTCTTCAGAAAACTCGTGTGAGACAAGGAGAGTTTTTCTTCTGTATGATGAGAGAAAATGTGAGAATATTCATCTGATCACATCCTTTCAGCTTAATCTTAAGAGCTGATATGAAGAGTTGTTGAAGTCTTTTGGGGGTAGACACTATCTTTGGCTGACTCTGAGGTCATCAAGATTCTGATGGAGCTCCTTGACTTGTGGGATGCCCTGGGTATTTGTCATACCATTGAGGAAGGAAGCTAAGATAATGACAAGGAAAATGGCTCAAAGTAGTGGTGATAATCCTAATATATCCTGTGCCAGATCTTAAACTACATTATAAGGCAGTAATTATAAAAAACAACTTGGTATTGATTAAGAAATAGGAAGACAGATTAGTGGAACAGAGCGGACATACAATTTACAGTAGTAAATGACGATAGTAACCTTACATTTGGGGGATAAGAATTCATTATTTGGTAAAAATTGTTAGAAAAATTGGAAAGCAGTCTAGCAGAAATTGAGCACAGACCAATATCTCATACCAACAATACCATTATTAAGTGGTCTGTTTCCCAAGACCATTAGAGAAAAAGGAAAAGAATCTATATGTTCTAAAAATTTATAGTGGCTCTCTTTGAGGTGGCAAAGAACTAGAAATTTCAGGGATGTCTGTCAATTGGGGAATGGCTGAACATTACATGATCATGTTGGAATACTACTGTAGTATAAGAAATGATGAGCTCATTGATTTTAGAAAAATATGGATTGACTTACATGATATTATGAAGAGAGAAATGAGTAGAGCAGAGAATGTCACGTACGGTAACAGCAATACTGCTTGAAGAACAACTTCGAGTAACTAAGTCAAACTATTAAAAATACCCAAATTAGTTAGAAAGGACATATGAAGGAAGATACCATCTGCATCCAGAGAAAGAACTGAGAGATTAAAGTATATATAGAATGATTTTATATATATATGTTATATACATATGTACACACATATGTATATATGTATGTACACATATATGTGTGTATGTATATATATGTGTATATACACACATATTTGTCTAATGATAACTATTTCTAGAGTGGGATAGAGAAGAAAGAAAAGAAAGAAAAGTGTGTGGGGTACAGGGACCCCAAACATCCCCTACCCAAAAAGAAATTAAAAGTCAGAGGTATCTTGAGGAAGGAACAGGAAGTTTTATTCAGCTCTTGTGAGAAGAAGGCATCCCTTCCACTAGTAGGAACCAGTAGAATGAGGTGTGTTACAGAAGACAGAACAAGAATTTATAACCTAAGAAGTCAACCCCCCCCTCTCACTGCAGTCCTTTTTCCCGTTGGCTGGGAGGCGGGTTTACAGAATGGGCATGAAATCTCTTCCAATGATAAGGAACAAGGAAATAGGGGATAGCTGATCCAAATGTACCTCTCCTTATTTGGCAAGTGCCACAAGTGAAAAACGGGGACAGGCTAAAAGATTCCTAAAATTCCTGAATGGCTTAAGGGTGATTGACAGCAAGGGAAGGGGGGCAGGGTCCTAGGTTGTGTAATTTCTTAGGAAACCCAGGACTCGGGTCTGTCCAGTCTTACAGAAGTCTGTCTCTGGTTTTGAGATAGTCCCCCTCCCTTTTCCTCATTCTGAGGAGTCTTCACAGAGGGTGCAGAGAGTGTATCCCCACTCAAGTTACAAGGTGACTTTATTATGTATTTTAAGAGGACAGCAAATCATATATGATAGATTGGCAGTTTCATATACAATTGGTTTCTTTTATTTTACTAAGTTATGGAAATGCCATTTTTATTTCTTAAGTTCAGATAAGATAAATATAAAAATAAATAAGATAAATATAAAAAAATAAATTTATAAAAGGAAAGAGGAGGGGCGGCTAGGTGGCACAGTGAATAGAATACTGGCCCTGCAATCGGGAGGACCTGAGTTTAAATCTGGCCTCAGACACTTAATACTTACTAGCCGTATGACCTTGGGCAAGTCACTTAACCCCAATTGCCCTCCCCAAAAAAATAAACAGCAAAAACAAAAAACCCAAAGGAAAGAGAAGGGGAAAAGTACTACAGTTCTGGCAAATAGCAAATGTGGTCCTGGTTTGGTGGAGGAAAAAAAGAGGGAAAAATTAACTATAAACTACAGCCCAGCTAACTCGATGTAGATTTCTGGCAAGATTTTCAAGAACATTATTAGAGGAATGAATATCAAAACAGAAAGGGAAACCCTGATGAAAAAGAGTCATCATTAGCATTAACAGGAAGAAGTCAGGCCACATTAACTTGGTTTCCTTTTTTGAATAGGGTAGTTAGATTGGTAGGTCAGGGTTATGTCACAGATACAGTTTGCTTAGCTTTTAGCAATGCCTTTGATAAAGTTTCTCAAGAAACTTTCGAGAACAAGATGGAAAGACACACACAGTCAATGATTGTAAAATCAGATTTAGAAATGGTTGAAAGTCAATGTCGTCATTATTGATTCAATGTCATCGGGGAAGGAAGTCTCTAGACGGGTATTTGAGGGATCTGTGCTTGGCATTCTGCTGCTAAATGTTTTAATTCGTGATTTGGAGAGAGGTTTAGATGGTATATTTCTTGAATTTTCTAATGATTCAAAGCTGGGAAGAAGGATGGCGATGGCCATCATTTGGCACTACAGAATCAGAATCTGAATAGATTTTGAAAAGCTAGAACATCTGATTGAATCTTTTTTTTTTTTTTTTCTTTTTGGAGGGCAGTTGGGGTTAAGTGACTTGCCCAAGATCACATGGCTAGTTTTTTGTGTTAAGTGTCTGAGGTCGGATTTGAACTCAGGTACTCCTGACTCCAGGGCCTGTGCTCTATTCACTGTGCCACCTAGCCGCCCCACATCTGATTGAATCTTAATAGGAATAAAGGTTGCTGTGGCTAGCAAGTCTGGGCCTAGCTACCAGCTGAGTGAAATAAAAGGAGAGAGAAAGGGAGAGAGAGAGAGAAAGAGAGAAAGAGAGAGAGAGAGAGAGAGAGAGAGAGAGAGCTGAAAGAGGGAGAGAGATGGGGATGTATTCCATAGTCTGTTTACTGCAGACCTATTTCATACAGAGCCAAAGATATATGGAAGATACAAGGTTTATATACCCTTAGCAGAATGCAAGGAACCACCCTTAGTCTCGATTTTTCTCTACCCCAACCCAAAGCCAATCACTCCTTAAGCTCTTTATCCTGGGACCATGTCCAGAGGCACAAACAGGGTGTTATAATCAAGACTTGAAAATTAACTCAGTACTTTCTTTAGATATTCATGAAACCAATGAGAGCACCCACCCAACAAGATTATACTTTCCTTGCATATCTGCCTAATGACCTTTGTAGAACTGGGGAGCTAATGTGGCCAAGGACCCTGAAAGTCTTGGCCGACAACAAAAGGTAAAGTCATACATAATCTTGGGCTGCTTCACAGATGCCGGCTAGATGAAGCATACCTAGAAAGCTATTCATACAATAAAGATCTTGCAGTTTTAGGGGACTACAAGTTCAATGTGAGTCAATGGGGGTGATTAGGGTAGCCAAAAAAACTAACTTTTCGTTGAATGATTTGTGGGCATAGTGTCCAGAATCGAGGAGTGGTGCTAACAATTCTAATATATTCTCTCCTGAGCATTCAGTCAATAAACATTTAACTGGTCTCTCTGTGTCAGGCACTGTGTTGACGATACAAAAAGATAGTCCGTGCTCTCAAAGATCCAATGAGGGAGACAATAAGTGAACAGGTATTTATGTACAAACAATTTATATACATGATAAAATAGTAAATAATTAAAAGAGGAAAGGCATTAAAATTAAGAAGGGTTGGAAAAGCCTGTAGAAGATGGAATTTTAGTAGAGACTTGAAGGAAACCAGGGAAGGCAGGAAGCAGAGATGAGGAGGGAGAGGATTCTAGTCATGGAGGACAGCTAGAGGAAAAAATATGTACATATACATGTGTGTATGTATGTATATATGTATATGTGTGTACACACACACACATATAAAATATATATAAATATAAATATATAAATAAAATATAAAATATAAAAATATATATATAAAATATGTATGTGTGTATATATATATATATATATATATATACACACACACACACATACATATTTTTTCCTAATGGTAGCCATCTCTAGGGTGGGGAAAGGAAGAAAAAAAAGAAATTTACATGATAACTTTATTATATATTTAAAAGGAATAGCAAGTTGTACACAACAGATTTGCATTTTCATGTGCAATCATATTTTTAATTATACTGATTTGGTAATGCTTGTTTTATTTCATAAATGAAAAAATAAAGTAAATAAAAATTTAAAAATTTTTTAAAAATAGCTGGATAGCCATTGTTAAGCATGTTGTAACAAGGATTCTTGCTCTATTACAGGTGGGCTAGGTGGTCTCATGTCCCTTTCAGCTCTGAAAATTCTGTCATTCAGTCTATTTCAGTACCAAGCACAAGTCCATATTTTAATTGTTCATTTTGACCTAAGTGGACAACCATAAAAATATATGATATTGGATATATTTTGAAATACTTTAAAGGTCTGTGAATGATCACCAGACTTTGGGGGGGGGGGGAGGTTGAGGAAAAGGGACAAATACTTTAATGGGGAACAACAACCAGCACACTTTGGGAGAATATTTTTTTTGTTTTTTTGTTTTTGCTTTTTGGTGGGGGGAAGACAGGGCAACTGGGGTTAAGTGACTTGCCCAAGGTCACATGGCTAGTAAGTGTTAAGTGTCTGAGGCCAAATTTGAACTCAGGTCCTTCTGATGCCACGGCTGGTGCTCTATTCACTGTGCCACCCAGCCCACCCCTGGGGAAATATTTCTAATGTTTCTGGAAGGTAAAAACAATAATAGAGCTCCCACAGATGGTTGCTATCATCCATTGACTAAAATTGTGCCACATTCTCATCTTCCCCACCAGATTCTTCTCATTTGTTGACTGATTCATTAGAAAAACTTCAGGGCAAGGAGTATATTTAAGTAGACAATATGCTGTAGTGTTGACTATGGATTCTTCAGATCTGGGTTAATCTGCAGATCCCACCTCTCTCACTTGTTGCCTATTGGACATTGTACAAATCACTTAAGGAGCTCAGTGGCTTCAGTTTTCCCATCTTTAAAATGAAAGGGTTGGACTAGATGACTGGTGAGGTTCATTCCAGTTCTGGTATCATGATCTTATGGGGACACCTTTGAAAGTGAAGAAGCAGCAGTGTGGCAATGACCAGCAGGCAGTTCACCACAGGAATCACTTCTCTATATTGACATCCTGAAGCTCTTTTTGATAGTCACACAAAAAAACCCAAGTGTCAAACTATTCTCTCAGTTAAAGTCAAAGTATAGTGTGTACTTAGATAGGAGGCTGCAATTAGTCAGGATCCTTGCCCCAGGGATTTTTAGAATCCTTTTCTCTCTCAGGGATTTTTAGAATCCTTTTCTCTCTCTCTTTCCTTCTCCTTCTCCTTCCTTTCTTCATTCCCTTTCCCTCCCCCTTTCTCTCTTTCCCTCTCTCCCTGTAGCAACAACCACACTGGCATACCCAGGATGGCTGCTAGCACAGGTTCTTAGATCTGCTTCACTTAGACTTAGGTGTCTAAGGGGTCAGAAGTCTTTTAAATTATATTCACTAATTCATGGGAAAAGTCAGCACTCTGAACTTCAGAGAAAATCCAAACAGAAATAAAAACTGTCTGAATCAACTCTCCACTTTACATACATACCTGGACTGGGAGAGCCTTTACATCTGAGCAGTCAGGGAGCTCTGAACACTTCTCCAAGCCAGAAAGCATCTTGTGACTCAATACTTAATCAGGAATTAGCAAAGACTGTGAAAGACTTCCCAGAAGCAAGACTCCACTAAGCAAACTGCCCTTAAAGGGCTCCACCCAAGGCCAATTAATGAGCAGGGAAGATCTTAAATCCCATTAACATTATACTCCCTTTCCTGAGAATAGCAAATAGTTCAGTTGGCATTAAGTACAAGGTATATGAAGATGAATGAGAAAAGACCTGAATGGTGCTTTGAGGCTAAAATGTTTAGGCTTTGGATGCCAGGTAGGATTTAGGTTTTATTTTAGTAGGCAATAGGGGAAAAGTGAACTTTTCTAAGCAAAGGGAAGACAATATGGGACCTAGGCTCTAGGAAAATTAAGCTAGCAATGGGTAGGACAGCACTGAATTCACATATGTTATCATGTATTTCAAGTTTGATGGTAGGAAGAAAAAAACCCAACAACACAATGGAGTAATAAAATGTGGGCTTGAGTCCCACTTCTACTTGTAAGCCGGAAGAATTTAAGCCGTAAGACAACCTCTCTGACCTTTGATTTCCTAACCTATTAAAGGGTAGTATTAATACTTATACTGTCTAACTATTCTTCATCACAGGACAGTTGTGTTATGGAGCCAGATTACAGTTTTTCTTAAAAACTGTACCCCCTCAGGAAGACCTGAGTTCAAATGTGAGCTCAGACACTTGATACATGTACTAGCTGTGTGACCTTGGGCAAGTCACTCAACCCCAATTGCTTTCCCTTCTCCCCTGCAAAAAATGTACCTCCTCTGACTGTGAGGTTAGTCAGAAAGATGGCCAGAGGTTGACTGGAACCAGTTCCAACAGGCATGTGAGTACCCATCATTAAATTTTCAGTGTGAGCATTTCACTGTACAACAGAGTATTATTTATTAATTTGTTAATTGTGTAGTCTTAAGAAATTGAGGAGAAAATGCTAATAATGTAGATTGAACTTAAAAGTGTTTCTTGTGTACTTCCTTCTCCTCCCCCTTAACCTGCCTTGCCAAGTGCCTGGTGTAAAAGAGTGACCGGCACACCACTGGAAATGGCCTGGAGATTTACACTCTATGTTGGCAGAAAAAGAGAAATACATTGACTTTAACTCCAATGCTGCTCCATCAATTAATTAATTTATTGAACATTTTAAAAACTCCCACTATATATCAGTCACTCTGCTAGGTGCTACAAAGACAAAGACGGAAACAGTCTGCTCTTCGAGAGTTAATATTCTATGGGAAAATGACATATAGACAGGATAGACAGGTGGATGACTGGGTGAATGGATAGATGGACAGAAATGCATATATAGATGGGTGAATGGATGAATGTATAGGTGAATAGATGGATGAATGGGTAGATGGATGGATGAAGGAATAGGTAGGATGCATAGATGAGTAGGTAGATAGATGAATGGTTAGATAGGTGGGTGAGTGTACTAGAGGGCTGTAATGGGAATGGAAATTTGAAGATCTTCCCTGCCCCTTAATAGACCTGGGGTGGGAGTTGGGGGGGGGGGGAGTTTGAAGACCTTCCATGCTGTGAAGATAATCTCTGCCCCCTGATAGGCTGAATGTAATCACATGGAGCCTGTGATTGGAGGAGCTTGCTGAGGAGAAGCAGAGGCCACAAGAAGCTGGTAGAGAGCTAGCCAGACAGTTGAAGACAGTTGGGGACAGAGGAGTTTAGGCAAATAGAGAGTTTTGTGAGTAAATATTGATCTTGTATTGGTTTGTGGGAAGGCTTAAAGATGCTATGGCTCTCAGCATTATTATGGCTTTTGAATATCTTTGGTACTATGATGGAATCAGTTTACTGATTTTGGGATTTGATTTTCTGGTCTCTAAATAAATCCTTCAGCGTTATCTTCTATCTGGACAGTTTGGCATATTTCGTTATCAAATGTCATGTGATACTTATAGTCACAGTCTTTATTGTGATCATGGGTGCTATAAATATTGCATTGGTGCTAGAAGGGCTCAGATGGAGGAAGTACTTTCCTCTCAATGGCCCCTTCCTCTTTCTTTCACTTGATTTTTTAAAAATTCAATTTTATTTCCAAATTTTCTCACCTTTCCCCACCTTCTTCCTCTCACTTGAACTACCATCCACATCACTTTGGGCAGGAACCAGGGGTCCTATTATGCCCTGATTCTTGGGCATATTTTCCTCTTCCAAATAACAGTGAGCTAACCTCTCCTCCTTCCCCTCCCACTGTGGGGTGGTTATGGTTGCTCATATCATTTGGATGAAATGGGATTCACTACCTAAAATCCCTCTGGTACAACTTACCATGTGCCTGGCCATGCTGTTTACCATATCTGCCCTGTGGCTGTGCCCTCCAGACCCACAGGCAGTCATCTGCCAGTCAGTACACTCTGAGGACTTCCAGGTATTTCTATCTGCTTTATAGATAAATTCTTCTATATATTTTTGTCTCCTCCAATTAGAATGTGAGCTCTCTGAGAAAAGAAAGCAAGGGACTGTCTTGTCTCTACTTTTTTACTTCAAGCACAGTGCTTGGCACATAATAAGTCCTCATTCATTCAGATTGAGGTTGCTCCTTATTGTGTTATTAGTTAAACTAGAGATGGACTCAATGTGGGCTTCAAAAGTAGAATGTATGGCATTAACTTTTGCTCTACTTTTACAACTTCTTTCATGACTTTCCTTCCTATCCAAATCAGAGAAATGCTGTCTGAACTAAAAGAACAGGGACATCTGTTGAGGAGAAAGAATCTGATTTTCCTTTCAAATGAATTTTCCTTTTAATGTTTCCTCATAGCCACCAGAGAACTTTCATGTGAAACATATCAATATTCAAGATGTATCAGTCCACTGAAAGAAGAAGAAAAATATAATTCCTAGATCAAGGAAAGCATATTTTATTTAGGGCTGCAGATATATTAACGAACCTATTTTCTCTCCTTTCTTTCTTTCTTTCTTTCTTTCTTCCTTCCTTCCTTCCTTCCTTCCTTCCTTCCTTCCTTCCTTCCTTCCTTCCTCCCTTCCTCCCTTCCTCCCCTCCTCCCTTCCTTCCTTCCTTCCTTCCTTCCTTCCTTCCTTCCTTCCTTCCTTCCTTCCTTCCTTCCTTCCTTCCTTCCCTCCTTCCTGTCTCCTTATCTTAGCTAGTTTGGAAGTATAATGATAATTCATGTGATAATGAACCCTTTATAGATCATCATGGTAGTTTTGACTTGGTCTGTTTCAAACCTAGGACTGTTTGTCAGCCTTGTTCCCCACTCCTCCTCCATTTTCCTGCCATCTTTGCTCCCAGGAGCACACCCTATTTGTGCTCGACCTAGTATGAACACCAACTGGCTTAGCCCATAGTAGCACAGAATTTCCAAACTCAAACAATCAAGTGGGCTTAGCCTCCCAGTAGCAGATACTATAGGCAGGTGCCACCATGCAGAGCAAAGAACCACTTTTCAAAGGAGAGTTAATACTGCCATATTCTTGATGGTTAGATGCCACAGGGTAGGTGGCAAAGCCTAAACCCTATCTGTATTGTAAAGGTCACTAGGACCTCCTCCATTCTTTTCAAGGGGAGTGCTACCCTTTTTTTCTTTCATACAACACCTGGCAGGTGTGGAAGATCACCCAGCAGGATAAGGTACAAGACACTGAGGTCCTTTCTCAAACTAAACTGCCAAGCATTCAACCTCTACCACAGATAGCACAATTCTGATGGATGGTCACATTGTTTGAATGCCAACGTATGCTTGCCTAAGAGACTGTTTCACAGAGAACTCACACAAATCAAGTGCTCATACAGTGGTGGGAAGAAGAGACACAAGGACACTCTCAAGGTCTTTCTGAAGAACTTTGTAATTGAATTAGTGACATGGGGGACACTGGCATAGGACTGCCCAGCATGGCATGCCCTCATCAAAGAAGGTGCTGTGCTCTACGGGCAAAGCAGAATGGAAGTAGCTCAAAGGAAATGTAACATGTACACATTTAGAGAATCCACCCCAAATGTTCAAGCGGACTATTTGTGTTCCACCTGTGGAAGAGCAATCCAGCCGCAGTTAGATACACTGTAACTTGACTCTACCATAGTGATGTCATTTTGGTCCTCTTCAAGAATGAAGGATAACAAGCAGTGAATCCATATTCTTGATGAAGAAAAATCCTTTATTTGACTATAATGGAACAAAAAAATGTCCATTTATTAATCTGATGTACATTAAATATCTTTGCATTTGTTACATGAATGTCAGGTATCTGGCAGATAAATTTACATACACTTCCACAGTTGATAGATTTATACTTTATGTACAGTCATTCTACACAAAGCATGCCCTTCCACCAAGATGAAGACAACTTCCTCCAAGGCTTTTGGTAAAAATACACTTGGTCAAACATTTTGGCAGTCAGCAATCTGACATAGAGGTGCATTCCAGAGGGATGAGTTCACAATTGGACCAGCTGGACTCAGAATGAAAAAATCCAGAAACCTGCAAGTAAAGATTTATTGGGGGTACACACATGCAAACACATATATACAATAGTGGTGACTGGAATCCATGTGACAGGAGAGCACACAGAGCAGGAAATATAGAAACCAAAACCAAGGTCAAGACCATTGCCAAGATCTCTTTGCAAAAGAGTTGATCCGAAAGTGTGTCCAAAATGGAAATCTAACAAAAACTAGTTTAGTGCTTTATATACATTATGTACACATGAGCAAAGACCACAAGACATGAGACCCGGGCAGCATGTTTCCGGGTCAGAATTAAGGATACACAATGATTTTTTGAATGTGGAGAGGGCATAAATCAAGAAAGAACACTTCTTTACCCTTGAATCTTTTTTGATTTAGTATATAGATTCGGCACCATGAATTCATAACAATTGTGGTGGAGAGAAAATTAGAACAATATGTCAACCAGCACCTAGGTATTACTGGTGAACTTCAAAGGCAGGTGGAGCTGGGGGTTTTCAGCCTAGGGTCTTCTACCTGTGCATGTGTGAGGCTGGAGACAGACTTCATGCAAATGGAAAGGGAACTCTGTTGGTTTTATTTACTTTGCATTTAATAATAGGGTATTTGGCATCCCTTCTGATTTGTCAGAATTTCTGCCTTCAAGGGTGAGCAAATATAATGTACAAGGAGCTTGATTCACTACTCTATAGGCTGGAGCATAAACTCCCATAAACTCAGGGTGGAAAGCCCCATACAAATTTCTATGACAATGGGGCATAGAAAAGACCTCTACCCTTCCTCTTCACTACCTTGGCTTCTACAAGACCAATATGGCTGTCACAAGCACGTCTTGGGCATGATCAGCAGTCAAACATTCTCTAAGACAGCAGTTCTCAAACTTGTTGGTCTCAGAACCCTTTTACCCTGTGCCCCAAACTCTCTTAACAGCGTTGTATTAGTTGATAGCCAAGGGCTTTGCCTTGTTATCCAGGTGGGCATTTTTAAAAACTCTAACTTGGATTAAATCCATCCTGACTGGAGGATGAGGAAGGAGTATGGACAATGTGTTACCTTCTCTAGTGCCGTGATTCTGTTATGAGGGAAGAAGGGGGAAGATCAACCATTGTAATTTTAGCATTTGGGTTGGAAGGAAGGCACTATAACTTTCAATGTTTCATATAGTCCTATTACAAATACAAATAAATGTATATGATTATCTTTACACATGTGATTATATGTGTGGGTCTTAGGAATTTGGGACAGGAGAGTGATTAGGCTATTATATATGGCTTCTCAGCAAAGGGAAATTCTCACCAAGCCATACTTCAATATCATCTATTTCACTGTATGTCAGAGGCATTAAGGACCTATTGAGTATCAGCTCTGCATTAGGCGATGTATTCACAACTAATATATTTTACAGTCACTATCCACATATTATCTGTCCTCATATTGCCAGAAGAGTGATGAACAGCTTCTTCATATTTAAGGACTGCTGTGTGATCAAGCTATGCTTCTGAGCTCCTCTAAGGCACAGGCAATGGAGAAAGGAACAAGAATAAGGAAGATATGTGATGAGGGGAAGAAATGAAAAAGCAGAAAAAGAAGAAGAAAGAACAGTGGAGTCATAACTACTGATCTTAGTATCTGGGGCAAGCAGCACACTTAAGGTGAGTAGATTTTTAATCTGTGATATGAAATTGATACAAGAAGTAATCAGAATTGATTCTGTTTCAATCAGTTACTGTTGTAGGTGCATTTAGTAGTTACCTCTTTTAATTAATTATTCTTACTCACTAGGTGCTAAGCTGCTAAGCTCTGTTTTCCTATGTGCCTATATTAAAATGTGCCCTCTAACTCATAATGATCTGGGCAGGGCAGGGAGAAAGTCCTTATTGCTGTGCCCTAACTTTGAATGAAAGATAGAAAGTGAGAGTTTTTTAAGGGAAGCCTTTGGTGGGGCTTTGACATCAGAAGGGAAAATTGACCCCCAGTAGGCCAGTTCAAGGGAACTATGAGAAGCAATAAGATTTGTTTTCTATGCTTTCCAGAGGGAAGATTCCAAGGCTGCTGGATTAGGAACTTTCCATCACATTTTAGTTACAGGTCTTAAACAGACTCCTGAAAATGGACAGAAAATTTCAAATAGTATTTCTTATTTTTTAAAAAATTGAATAACTTCTCTTGCAAAATGTGGCTGCTTTCGTTTTGCATCTTGGAACTTACAATGATATCTCTGGGAGAAATTTCTTTCCATAATAACATTGAAAAGAACAGCAGGTTTGTCCATTTTTCCTTTTTTTCCCTAGTGCTCAATGAAAAGCTTCTACAAGGATGCCCAGTGTGACAATGCCACTTTGTGGCATTGTATTGGTATCCAGTTCTTGCCCTGCTGGCCAAGCCTGACTGATGATTTTAATCTCCAAATTTCTCTCTCACCTCCCTTAAAAAAACCCCAAAAACATGTACATTGCTTTTGTGGTCAATGTGACGTTTTGCTTTTTGCCTTTCAATGACAAACACTGCTAACTCTGTGTCCTCTCTCTCCTTCCTTAAAGGTGCTGCAAAGAATGAATCATCTGTCAGAGGAGAAGAGAGCAGGGAATGTCCCAGCATTAGAGAAGCTCTTTAGCCATCTGGCTCCCCTTCTCTGCCCCTTTTGTTCCCAATGCAGGCTGCCATCTTGCAGACTGGACTCTTAAATAAAAGTAAGTTGCTAATTAATGAATGAGATCCTTCTCCTGTCAACAGCGAATTGCAGTAAAAGTGGCAATGGCTTTTTCTTGAGGTTGGGCAAAGATTGGTGAGGAGAGCAGACATAAACCATGTGTCAAGACAATGCCAACAACAGTACAAAAGCGACTGTCAACACACATAGGGAAGCAGTAAGCAGACAGATAATGCACACAGGAGACACTGACATTTTTGTTCCCACACTATATAGATTTAACTTGTTGAATAACATGGGAAACATGACAGAAAACATACATTGCCTGAAAGAAGGAAAAAACTATGTGAGTGTAGGTTTAATTTCAGAATAACTTTGGGTGCAGATTGGTAACATTTCCTTCTGTTGTTGCCACATGATTGGTGCTCTCCCCTCCCCCCCCCCCAGGTTACTGAGATGATCTTGGCGTGGAAGAGGGATTTTTTTAAAAAAAGGAAAAGGAAATTTGGACCTACAGCCTTTGAGGACTAGCTGGCTCTCTTTCTATGATGCCAAGTGTGTGCCAAACTCAAACATTTTTGTCCTGAAATCTAAAGCTTTTAATACATGAATAGGTAAAGCGTTTTTATTGAAGAAAAAAAATAATAAAGTCCTTTTATCACTGAAAAGAATTGAAAAGAATAAATGTTGAAAATACCCAGTTCTATTTTGGTTAGCAGATATCCAATTCTATTTTGGTTAGCAGAAAGGAGCAGATGGCATTCCCTTGGCATGCTACCTAACTGAATCCCATAGTTCAGAAATGTCCTTTCCTTAAACTCTTCATCTTTTCACTCCAATCTTTTGCATTGGCATTTCTGATCCTCTACCACCCTTCCTACTCCCCTTCCCCCCTTTTATCCTTTCCATGAATGAAGAGCAAAATTCTTTTTGATAAGAACCAGAACTGTAGTTTGATATAGTACATTTGTGGTGGTGAAACTGTCAACTAAGAGAAAATCCCCTAGAACCCTGTGTTCCTGGCAGCAAAGACCTATCCAGGAGCCTCTTCAAGTGTACCTGTTGTGGGATGAACATATGTGCAGGAGAGCCAATAGATGTGGCCATTGTGAATTTTAAAAAACTGATCTTTTGATAAATTTATCAGTCTGGAAAGGTGGGTACCCTGCTTGGAAGGGGTAGGGTTGAACTTCTGATTTTTTTTGGAGGGGGGAAGGCAAGGCAATTGGGGTTGTGACTTGCCCAGGGTCACACAGCTAGTAAATCTCCAGTGTCTGAGGTCAGATTAGAACTCAGGTCCTCCTGACTCCAGGGCCAGTGCTCTATTCACTGCACCACCTAGCTGCCCCTGAACTTTTGATTTTAAAGAGGCTATTAGGGTAAAAAAATTTGAGCTCTGTCCTTTGACACTTCCATATGTGTGTCCCAATTGGCTACCCATCCTCTCTCTGTTCATTCTATTCTATTCCATAATGTTTCCATTTTTAAATTGAATGTATCAAGTGCTTATATAAATACTACCAGTAGGTAATCCTCCAGAACGCAGTCTCTTGATTAGTGCAGAATTGAAGAAGCTGAATTCAGCTGAATTTTAATAGGTAGAGAATTTCCTCCATGTTGTTGTCCAGAATGACTCTTGGGACAAGAGGATAAACCTACTAGATCTCTCTTGCCTGCTGTGCCTTGCATACAAAGCAGCAATGTGACTCTGGTCACTGAAACATATTCATGAGAAGCACAGCTTGACATACAGAACTTGTACTTGGAGAAGGTACTCTGTCCCCCCGAGGGGACATGGACAATTCCAGTGGGATTCTGGGGAAGCTTCAGAAGCACTGACATATGTTGCAAAGGAGAAGGAAATTGAGCAGTTGAGTGTGGCTGTTTTTCTTCTAGGCTTTCATATCCAAGTTCCTTCTTATGTCACCCATACTTTTCCTGTGTCAGCAAGTGACCCAATGACTGGATAGATTCACAAGTTCATGCTTGTCTCATGGTTGTATCCTAATCTTCAGCTAAATATCAAGCCCAGAACAGGCTAGACAGGCTTTGCAACATACCTGGGAAACAACCTGATCTCTTCTAGGGAGAATCTCTGGAAGATGAAGGCAATTATGAAGAACCTGGGTGAAACAGTGAGAGACTGACAAAAAGAGCACGGATTCTTTGTAAAGGGGGCAGTAGATAGGCTCCCTAGTAGCTTAAACTTTGGACCAGGGATAAGGAAGGTCCTTAGGGGATTTCTAGAGGTAGAATTCCCTGTTGGCTGAAGAAAGAGATGGATTCAGCAAAGGGAGTGGGCTCCCTTTAAAGCTTTGCTGACTCAATTTAAACTGATATATAGTTTGATCATGTACCTTCTCTGTAGCCATGTCACATATGCTGACACAACATGAATAAGAGCCATTTACCATAGGAATGGAGGACTCAGGAAGACTAAGAAAAATTAAGTTTTCTGAGTCTAGATTAGAGTCTAGGTAAGGACTTCTTAACCTGGAGTCTGAGGAACTTGTTTTCATATTTTGATAACTATTAAAACATGATTGTTTTCCTTTTTAATCCTTTGGGTTTTATTTTGTATGTTTAAAAACATTATTCTGAGCTGGGGTTCATCAGCTTCGCTAGCCTAGCAGAGGCATCCAAGACACACAGAAGTGATGAACCCCTGGTCCAGATGTATAGGCTCATACACTTTTCTTTTGTTTAATTAGTAACGAGGGACAGTCCATGGTCTGGGCATGTGTTACTGAAAGAAACTTTTGTATGCAGTCTGAATGAGGCACAGTTCATATCACAATGGTCACGAGATAGGGAGAGGTAGAGTTGCCCTTATAAGGACAAACCTACAATTCAATGATTATTGGAAAGGAAGGTGCCGAGCTAGAGCCTTCTTTAACTAGTCCTCACTTTCTGGAGCCTTCTTTAACTGGTCCTCAGTTTCTGGAGCCTTTAACTGGTCCTCAGTTTCTGGAGCCTTCTTTAACTGATCCTCAGTTTCTGGAGCCTTCTTTAACTGGTCCTCACTTTCTGGAGCCTTCTTTAACTGGTCCTCACTTTCTGGAGCCTTCTTTAACTGGTCCTCACTTTCTGGACCCCTCTTTAGCTGGTCCTCACTTTCCAGTGGCTCCTGAGCCCTGAATCCTTCGGTCATGTTGTCTCACATACTAGCTAACATTGGCAGTCTTCTAATGAGCTGTACCAAGCTCAAAAACTTATATCATTTAAACAGACAGTGTGTGTGTGGCACAAAAGATGATTTACTGCTGACTGAGGACTGTTATTCCAAGTATGTTCAGAGGCTTCAGATTTCAAAGAAAGATGTGTCTTTACACATAGCAAAAGACTAAGGCTGAGGCATGTGGGAAAGGTGAGGGGGTCATCAGGCTGACAGCTGGCTCATGGGAATTCTTTGCTGTCCCTTTTCTATTCTCAAGCAAATTCTCAATGAAAAATTACAATCGAGCAACCAACTGTGATGCTGCAGTCTAACCCCCACCGTGACCTTCAGTAGAGGTATGTATGGCTAGGATTGAGACACAACATCAAGGCAAACACTGCAACCCCAACGTTGCTGTGCCTGTGATGCTTCAGTGAATCCTCTGAAAATTGTTTGGGGGCAAATTTTAAAAGCGTATTTTCAAGTTGAGTGATCTGTTGCAGGGCAGCAGCTGAAGTAGTCACAGGTGAGCACTTAGTCAACAGCCATTGCATCTACTCTGTGAGATTAGAATTGATAAGATGGAGGGAGTATTTTTCTACTAAATTTCACTTTGTTAAATCAAAACTAATTTGCAAGATTAAAATACTTAAAATTGATTGACTGCACCTGACATTGCTGTTCTACTGAGGAAGAACAGAGCAGTAGAACACACCAGGGCAGATGAGGGAAAAGATACCTTTTAGGAGGTTTCCTTCCTTAACCTTTCTGTTGATGACAATTGCATGAGAGCAGAGGGTCTCCCTTTAGTTTTCAAATATTCAGAAAACCACAACCATGTACATTGTCTCACCAGTATTTCCTCATATCTCTCAGAAGTCAGAAAATGGGTCCCTCCATGGACTTTTCTTACAGGGATAGCATACCATACTGTTTGGGGTCAGCTACCCTGTCATGATGTTTCTCCTTCACCCTCATAACTGAAAGTGCCCCACCCCATCACTCTATACCACACGGTTTCCTTCGAAAGACGTTGTTATAGCCCAAATTATACATTGCTCTTTTCTAAGTAAACAGGAAATATCATACTGTTGGGGGAAAAATAGAATCTCTTTTCTCAGCATGAATGTTGTAATAAGCCAACCTATATTTCCCGACTATTGTTGCATTAACATTAACACTTATTTACACCATCACCACTCCCTTATAAGCTTTCTAGATCTGACTCAGCAAAATCTGAAACTATTCTAACAATTTTAGTGCCATTTTTAGAAAGGCTTCCATTGGTGAAAAGAGAGGGCTTTCAGCACAAATTGTCTTTCTCTCTCCCACTTTAGGAGGAGGTAGCTTTCTTTACAGTTTGGAAAGAAATGACCCATGGCAAAGCGAGGTGCGCAACAATTGTGTCTGGGGAAAAGGACTCATGTAGCTAAGCGTTAGTCACCACAAGAGGTGGAGTTATGATCATATCTGACCCATCTTTCTTGGCATGAAATATCTAAAGCCTTTGCACCAATCAAGAAAATGGACACTTGGAAAAAGGAGAGAGGAACAAAATGAGAAATGGCTTTTTCCTCCCTGTCGGTTACATCAAAACCTGGGTTCTCGTGTCCGGCAGCCGGAGTCCCACCAAGCCTCCACATACAAGCACAGTAGAAGCTAGTAGGATAGGAATGGCTTTGGTGATACCAACAAGGGAGCCGAATATTAAGTTTCCAAGCACAGCTGCTGCTTTGCATAGAGCATTCAAGAAGCCAAAACCTGTAGACCTGAAAAAAAAAAAAAAGCCAAGTGAAAACCACGGAAAAAATGGTTTCTGTGCTTCCAGCATACATGTGCCTGCGTTATGATACCAAGACACACTTGGAGACCATTTAACAGATAAAATAAAGCTTAAATTCTTTGTAGATGATTTGTTCTGCATGTTATTGAGCCAAATAATTAAACCCTCCAAAGCAAAAACCTGGGACAAAAGCCAAGGCAGCTGGTGCTTTGCTTTCAACCCTCTGTAGGCTCCTTCACTATCTCCATTCGGGCTGTTCCTGCTGCTTAGAGAGTCAGAAGGGCAAGAAGGTGTGAGGAAGCTGAGGGATTCCAGCCCCTCTTTGTTCAGCTTGATTCGGCTCACCAGAAAAGCTTGCTAAATGAAAACCTCAATCACCCCATCAATGATACTGCCCAACAGGCAGATCAGAGAAAGGGCAGACAGCTGGAGCACAGACTAAGAGGCAACGCCTTCCATCCTCTCAAGACAGCCCAGAGCCGAGAGCAGACAGAAAGGAGGCTCGGCAGCACTTGGCTCTTTTCAAGTTGGGTCTTCACAGCGTGGAATTAGTCAAAATGTCATTTTACACAACTATATCCAAATGAAAATATGAAATTGCATTGTCAAAGCAGGTACAAATATTTACAATAAACCTTTTGGGGTTTTGTGTCTTAATACATCCTACCTTCACTTTGGATTGTCTGGAACTGACCAAGGGAACAAGCTGTTAGGTAACTTTGCTGGATGAAGGCAACCAGGGGCAAGTGATAAAGAACCAGATTGGGAATTTGGGTATCGGGGAGCGGTGAAGACCAAGGCTGAGACAGATGCTAAGGAAGTTGCTCCTTGGGCAAGAGCTCACCTGGGATTGAAAAAGGCCTGAGGATTCTGCACCTTCAGTGCCCCATGGATGGCTTTTAGGTGGATCTCTGACTAACACTGGTTACTTGATTTTGTCCAATTATATGGGGGTGGGAAAGTCCATTTCTTCTGTGTCTCTGCAAAGCAACAAAGCCCTAGATCCCCTAAACTCTAGCAGCAGTCAGAAGGCATTTTGATGAAGAAGGCATGGTAGATATCATCTTTTTTAACCATTGGAAGAGAACAGGGTATAATGGTAAGGAATGGGTGTGTCCTTGGACCCCAGGTAAGGGAGTGGGGACAGTTGAGTTACAGATATGAGGGCAAGAGAGGAGGGAAATGTGTTGTCAGTTGAGGACCATGAGACATGCGGGTAGCAGTCTCCTCTGGTAGGGGAGTAAAAATGCCCCTCTACATTTCCATGCCCTGGAAAGTTCCAGATACCCTGACTTGGTTAAAGCTCTGAGAATACCTACTACCATCTCCTTTCATCTTTCAGAGATAAATATTGTGCTGAACTGATTACCACCATGTCCCAATGTGATATTTCTCATTTTCATAATGTGTTTCCTCATGGGAAAACTAAATCTAGCTAAATGTAAAAGAAGAAAGCTGTGGGAGCCAGAGATTATCTGGCTGCTACAGTATGCACACCTCTCTTTGGCATGCTCACAAATTTAGCAATTATTAAGTGAAGGGAAAGGGACAAACATTCATTAAGTATCTACTATGTGCTAAGCACTTTACAGTTATCATCTCATCTGAGCCTCACAACACTCCTGGGAGGCAAGTGCTGTTATTAATCCCCATGTTGCAGTTGGGGAAACTGAGGAAGACAGAGGTTAAGTGACTTGCCCAGGATCATCCAGCTAGTAAGTGTCTGAGGATGGATTTGAACTGAGGTCTTCCCAACTCTAGGATTAGTGTTCTATATATGGTGTCACTGAATTGTTTCACTCTAGAAAATGTTCTTTTTTTTTTTAATTTAATAGCATTTCATTTTTTCCAATTATGTGTAAAGATAGTTTTCAACATTCATTTTTGTAAAATTTTGAGTTCCAGTTTTTCTCCCTTCCTCCCTCTCCTCCCCTTCCTCAAGACAGCAGGCAATCTGATATAGGCTGTACACGTACAATCACATTAGCCATGTTGTGAAAGAAGAATCAGAACGAAAAGGGAAAGACCATGAGGAAAAAAACCCAAAAGCAACAAAAAAGCCAAAATCATCTGCTTTGATCTGCATTCAGACTCCAGAATTCTTTCTCGGGATATGGTTATCATCTTCCACTGTGAGTCTTTTGGAATTGTCTTGGATTATTGTATTGTTGGGAATAGCTAAGTCATAGCTAATCATCACACAACGTCACTGTTACTGTGTACAGTGTTCTCCTGGTTCTGCTCCCCTCACTCAGCATCAGCTCACAGAAGTCATTCACAGCTGATCATTGTTACAATGTTGCTATTACTGTGTACAATGTTCTCCTGGTTCTGCTCCTTTCACTCAGCATCAGCTCACATAAGTCATTCACAGCTGATCATTGTTACAATGTTGCTGTTACTGTGTACGGTGTTCTCCTGGTTGTGCTCACTTCATTCAGCATCAGTTCATGTAAGTCTTTCCAGGCTTTTCTGAAATCTACCTGCTCATAATTTCTTTCTTTTTTTTTGCTTTTTTTTTTTGGAGGGGGGAGAGTGGGGCAATTGGGGTTAAATGACTTGCCCAAGGTCACATGGCTGGTAAGTGTTAAGTATCTGAGGCTGGATTTGAACTCAGGTCCTCCTGACTCCAGGACCAGTGCTCTATTCACTGCCCTACCTAGCCTCCCTGTCATCATTTCTTATTGAGCAATAGTATTCCATTATGTTGATATACTACAACTTGTTCAGCCATTCCGCAATTGATGGACATCCCCTCAATTTCCACTTCTCTGCCACCACAAAAAGAGCTGCTATAAATTTTTTTGTACATGTGGGTCCTTTTCCTTTCTTAATGATCTCTTTCGGATACACATGTAGTAGTGGTATTTTTGGATCAAAGGGTAGGCACAGTTTTATAATCCTTTGGGCATAGTTCCAGAATGGTTGGATCAGTTCACAACTACACCAACAATGCATTACTGTTCCAATTTCCCCCATATTTTCTCCGACATTTATTATTCTCCTTTTCTGTCATATTAGCCAATCTGATAGGTGTGAGGTAGCACCTCAGAATTGTTATAATTTACATTTTTCTAATCAACAATGCATTACTGTTCCAATTTCCCCCATATTTTCTCCGACATTTATTATTCAACTTTTCTGTCATATTAGCCAATCTGATAGGTGTGAGGTAGCACCTCAGAATTGTTATAATTTACATTTTTCTAATCAATAGTGATTTAGAGAATATTTTCATGTGACTATAGACAATTTTAATTTCTTTACCTGAAAACTGCCTGTTAATATCTTTTGCCCATTTATCAATTGGGGAATGACTTGTATTCTTATAAATTTGACTCTATTCTCTATATGTTTTAGAAACGCTGATTTTAAAAATTATTCCCTAGCTTTCTACTTTCCAGAAAACATTTCTTAAGTATTTACTGTGTATGTGTAAGGTACTGTGCTAGGTTCTGGTAATAAAAACACAAAACTAAAATAGTCCTGCTCTCAAGAAACTTAAATTTTATTGTGTGTTTGCTAACTCCCTGTAACTAGAATCGCTACCCATTATTCCTCTGTTAAAGTCCGACTTGGATGTCTCATTGTTAAGTGAAGGTGATGCCAGGTTCTCAAAGGCTATGTCTATGGTACTAGCTCTGCCAGTTCTACTAAGTTAAGAAGACTTTAACTGTGGGCTAGTAGGAGACCATATTTACCATTTGAGGAGCAGCTAAGTGTTGATACCAGGGTGATTAATTTGTCAGCCACAGCATCTTCCAAAGAACTGCTACTAAGATTGGTATCTGCATCAGGGAAAGAAGTACCCATATTAATGAAATCTAAGGTCACTGATGGGCATCTAGGTGGAGCAGTAAATAGAGCTCTGGGCCTGGAGACAGAAAGATTCATCTTCATGAGTGCAAATCTGGCCTCAGGTACTTACTAGCTGTGTGAGCCTAGGCAAGTCACTTAAAACTATTTGCCTCAGTTTCCTTATCTGTAAAATGAGCTGAAGAAGGAAATGTCCAACCACTCTCCTATCTTTGTCAAAAAAATTCCAAGTAGAGTCACAAAGACTCAGACTTGACTGAAATGACAGAACAAAGTCATTGGAGGATTAAAATAATAATAGTCTAATAGTATTACCTCTACATTTTGTGCTTTTCATATTTTTAAGCCATTTGCTGTTGATACTAATAAATCTTCCACACATAAAAGGATGCCTCCTTTTTTTTCAGCAGAGAGCTAGTGGACTATAGGTATGGAATAAGGAATATATTATTCTATCTGGCCAATGTACTGTTTTGCTTTATTTTCTGTTAAAAGGAACAGTTCCAAGAGGATTTTTGTTTGCTTGTTTTTTCAAGTGTGTCCAACTCTTGTCCAACACCACTCTTCTGGTGGTTTTCCAGGCAAAGATATTGGAATGGTTTGCTATTTCCTTCTCTAGCTCATTTTATAGATGAGGAAACTGAGGCAAACAGGGTTAGTGACTTGCCCAGGGTCATACAGCTAGTGTCTGAGGCCAGATTTGAACTTCAGTCTTTTTGACTGCAGACAAAGAGCTCGATTCACTGTGACACCTACCTGCGCTCCATGGGGGTAGGAATGATGTTACTGGGAAATCATAGACAAATCTATCAACAGCAGCAAAATTCTCTTCCTTGAACTTCGTAAACTGAATCTATGACTAAAGGTGATATTAATCCCTTCACTTACTTGCAAGGAACCTGGTAACCAGCAACACAAAGAACTTTTTAGTCAAACCCCAAAGTAAGTGGATTCCTGTAGTTTGGCAGTTGGCAGTAATGTGGAATGTGGAGAATATGTAACATGATCTGTTATGAAGGAAAAAATGGGAACTTCTGAGGGGAGAATAGGGGGAACTAGAGAAATGCATGAAAGTGGTCATAAGATCGTGCTAATTTTATATTCTCCTTTTTTTAAATGAAGAGATTAGTAATGTCAGCATCATGTCCAAAGATGATGAAGAGATTGCTTACACAGAAGACAATTTTTAAAAACAGTGATTAAAACAATGCTTTTTTGAGTATTGGAAGATTGAATAATAAGCCTCCTTCAGAAGAGATTATAAAGACATTTCCTCCTAGGAGGAGATTCTGGCGATGATGCCAGGATTCTGAAATTGTCTTCTGTCAGCAAAAATTAAAAAAAAATTTTGTCTAACAATTTAGTCTTTTTTTTTTCTTGGAAAAAACAATTTACTTTTATAAACTTTAGCACTTTAGGGTTTACAAGGAGGTTTTCCTCCTAGCAACTTTATGAGCAGAAGTGATGTTATCTGTACTTAATCGTGAGGAAACAGTCTCAGAGAAGGGAAAAGATCTGTTCAGAGTTGTAGGTGTCAGGGCTGGATGGAGGTCTCCAGGGTTCACTCCAGGACTTTTATGAACTCTCAAATTTAGTTTATTTCATTAAAGAGGTGCTGTCTCCTGTATGTGGTAGAAAGGGGAGGGGAAGAAGAAAGGGATCACAACTTAAAAAAAAAAGCTTCACAGTGAATCCTTCAAGGGTTAATAAAATGACGAATACAGAATTTATATCTGGCATAAAAATTACTAGGCAAATGATGGTAGTGTAGGGAATGTAATATAATACTTCCCCAATTAAAAAAAATCTTATTTTTTACTACTGAGAAAATGTTATAGGCTACCCCTTTATGACATTCTAACAGTAACAAAGGCTTACATAAAATGTCTTGAGCATTCTGGAACTCGATTTTTCTGTTCAGTGCTCAAAGGCAAACAAACATACTGATTGTTCGGTATCCATGGGATTCCAAGGAAGATTCCACTGTCTTAATTTCTTAGGAATCTGCATTTTCATTTACAAAGCAAAGACAGTCTTTGCAGAGGACAATCTGCAGGAATTTGCCACCTGTGACAGACTTAAAATAGTGGCAACACACAGAAGAATCATGTCCCTTTCCTGGGGGAACACTTGCAGCTGGAGAAAGTGGATGCTTTCCAACTCTTTGTGGCAGAGGCGAGTCATCAGAAACAGTGCTGTTCTAGAAAGGTTACTCACAGAAGGAAAAGTCTCTTTGAGAGGTCTTTGCATATGACATGAGCAGAACTCAGTCACAAGTAGTGGCTTGCACTTAGGAGAAATGCATGAAGCAAGGCTGCTACACGGACACCCTGGTGGCATGGGGTCTGTGGCTCTTGGCTCTTTCTAGGAAGTTGGGGCTGGCTACTGTAGCATTGCACATATGGTAACTAACAGACCTTTCTGTCTTCTAAGGGACAAAAGTGTGCAAGGGAAAGAAACATTAGACCTCTTTAGTTCCTGTTCTTACTGAAGATCCCCTTGTTTCTGATCTGATCTATTTACCAGGATCTTGAACATTAATTCCTCCTCTCTCACCCCCCACCCCCTCTGATGATGGCACATTGTGACTAAGTACCAGCAGAGGCTTTTCCCATTCCTGCTAATCTCTCCTTTCCTCTCTCTCCCCCCCTTTCCCTCTCTTTCCTCCCTCTTTTCCCCTTCCCTTCTCTCCTTCCCTCCCCTTTTTTTCTTGCTCCCCCCTCTCTTTCTCTTCCCCCTCTTCCTTTTCTCCCTCCTCCCCTACTCTCTCTCTCTCTCTCTCTCTCTCTCTCTCTCTCTCTCTCTCTCTCTCTCTCTCTCTC
>CM053594.1:357810939-357853392 GCA_028646575.1 Pseudocheirus occidentalis | reverse complement strand
ATTAATAATATTAACTGTATAATAATAAACTGTACAAGAGCAGCCTCAGTCTTTGTATTCCAAACATTTAGTGTAATGCCTCCTACAATGTAGTCTCCTAAAAAGTGCTTGTGGATTGATTTACATGTAGCATCTTCTTAGAGACCTCTGGTGAGAATGGGAAAGACACTTCTTCCCATAACAGATCTTTCCATTTGGAGACAGGCTTAATGATTAGGATGTTTTGTTTTTCTTTTTTCCCCCTCATATTAAGTCAAAATCTTCCTTCTTACAACTTTCACATATATGCTTTAACAAATCTAATCTTTGTTTTACCAGGGAGGTCCTGGAAATACTTTTACAGCAGCTCTCACGTTGCCTCTCAGAGCTCTGAGTCAGAAAGACTCACTTTCTAAGTTCAAATTCAGTCTCAGACTCTCACTAGCTGTGTGACTCTGGGTAAGTCACTTAACCCTTTTGCCTCAGTTTCCTCATCTGTAAAATGAGCTGGAAGAGGAAATGGCAAAAACCCTCCAGTGTGTTTGCTATGAAGATCTCAAATGGGGTCACGAAGAGTCAAACGTGACTGAAAAAATGACTGAAAAACAGCAAAATCATGTTACCTCTAAGTCTTAACTTTCCCCAGTTCTGAAAGATTGAAGGAATCTCAATACTGCACCACTTAGCCACTCCTCCATCATTATTTCTTGCAGCAAAATAGAATTCCATCACATTCATATTACTAACTTATCCAGCCATCCCCTAACTGATGAACCTGGCTGCCACATATTGAGGAGGACATTGACAATTCAGTCTGTGTTTAGAGGTTAACAACCAGGATGTCAATGTGACTAGAAATTATGATGAAGGGGTGGCTAGGTGATGCAGTGAATAGAGCACCAGCCCTGGAGTCAGGAGGACCTGAGTTCAAATCCGATTTCAGACACTTAACACTTACTAGCTATGTGACCTTGGGAAGTCACCTAACTCTAATTTCCTTGCCTTCCCTCCTCCAAAAAGCAAAAAGAAAGGGAGAGGGAGAGGGAGAGGGAGAGGGAGAGAGAGAGAGAAAGAAAGAAAGAAAGAAAGAAAGAAAGAAAGAAAGAAAGAAAGAAAGAAAGAAAGAAAGAAAGAAAGAAAGAAAGAAAGAAAGAAAGAAAGAAAGAAAGAAAGAAAGAAAGAGAAACCTTGGAAGACTTATATGATATGATACAGAATGAAGTGAGCAGAACCAGGGGAACAATTTATATAATAAAAAATATTGTAAAGACAATCAACTTTGAAAGATTTAAGAAATCTCAATAAAGAAGTGACCAACCATAATTTCAGAAACTCACAATGAAACTTGTTACCCACCCATCAAGATTTTTTTCTGGATGTGACCAGTTCAGGAATTTGTTGTCATTCACTATATATGTCCATAGCAAGGGATTTTCCCCCTCTAGTTTCTCAGTGTGGGGAAGCAGAGGAATAAGAGTGGGGGAAACAAAACATTTTTTCCAAAAATGGCACCAAGAATTGAACATAGTATTTTACATTTAGTCTGAGTAAGATCTAGTACAGTGACATTACCAGCTTTATCATTTTGGATACCTTTGTCCATTATTGTAGCTTGAGATGATATTATCTTTTTTTGACTGCCATATCATTCTGCTGACACATTGAGCCTGCAGTACACTAAGACCCCAATGTCTTTTTCATATGCATTTTGTCCAGCTGTGCTTCTTTCATCCTGTAGTTGGGCAGGTCATATTTGGAACCTGAGAAAAGGAATTTACATTTATTTGTATTTAATTTCATTTATTATTATATTGTGTCAACTAAGGACAGAATGTTGTAGACTTGTGTGGTGAGACAAAAGGATAGAGAACTGAAGGGATAGCTCTTATGCTAGACTTCATTCCAAAAAAACTAATTGCCTCTCAGAATGTTTTTGAACCATGTGTGACAAGTCACTTTACCATGTTTGCAACAGTTTCTTCATCTGTAAAATGAGTTGGAGAAAGAAATAGCAAACCACTCCAGTATCTTTGCCAAGAAGACCCTCAAATGGAGTCACTAAGAGTCAGACATAACTGAACAACACAACAACAACAACAGCAAAATAATCATTTCCTATAATCTATGTGAGCTTTAACAGAAGGAGAGATATTACACGTGAGAGATAATTGAGAAGATTTACATGACCAAAGCTATAGTTCTTGAGGTGGAACCCCCTTGTCCTTGGGTGATAGCAGTGAAACTAGAAGCCAGTAGTAGGTATTTATTTCCATCATAGTTGCTGGATTTTCTCCCATCTCTTCACCATCATAATAGTCACCATCATTCACATGAAAAACAGGACTTTAAAATTTGAAAATCACTTTACATAGATTATCCCTGAGATGTAAGTACTACAGTTCTTATTATCTCCATTTTATAGACAACAAAACTGAGTTTCAAAGAGTTTATGGGATGTGCCTGTGGTCACACAACTAACAAAGTCAGAATTAGGACTACAGCCGAGGACTTCCTGAATTCAAGTGGAATAATGGATCTACTGTGATCGTACTGTACCTAGTTTTATATCAGTATAGCATTTTGCTTTGAATAGATAGGTAGATCTCCCTTGTTTTTTTTTTCTCCTTTTCTTCTCTAAAATACCTCAATAGTTCCATTAGACAAAATTATTTTCCCCTTTAGGATCATTGTCGCCATTAGCCTTATGACAGTTTTGCTGCTTCTCTCTTTTCCTTGGCTCCAGATTCTCCTACTGGACCTTCTGAACTCATTATTTCTACTGGGGGAAGGGCATTGTTCTCTTCTTTTTGTCTTCACTCTTCCTCTCTGTCCACCCCATCACCACCTCCACATTACCTTGTACTTCAAACCTTCCTTATTAATGATTATACAATCCACTGTAGCCCGAAATTTAAGACATTAGATTTTCTCAGTTCAGGACACTCAAGACATTTTTTGTGTATTATTTCCAATAAAAGGGCTATTAAGGAGCTCTTTTTTGTGTGTGGTGTTCTGGGCTTGTATTTAAGTGAGCAAAGAAAATTATCTATAAGACCCTTGTGTTCTATCTTATGATTTCTCCTGGTTTTTAGAAATTGGAGAATATTGACATTTTTGCTTTTTAAAACATTCAGAGCAGTTACTTATTCCTAAGGCTTGAAGCTGAATTCATTAGACTTCAGAATCTTCAGCCAAATGTTATAGAATCCCATAAAAACTTTGTTTTTACAAGATGAATACATCATGATTCCATTGATGTTTGGACAGCTGTTAAACAATAAATTCCCATCTGGAATAACTGAAATTGAGACCGTTTGTAAAACTATAAGGGAAAAACTTGATTTGTAACTCTAACTTGGTAACCTTGAGGAAGTCATGGCACCTCAAGTATTGCTCTTTACCCCTATAAAACTGAAAATGATTGGATAGATCACTAGGGATTGTATGTGGATTATTTGGCTTACAATGTTAAAATGTCATATAAATGTCAAGCATGTCTATTCATTGAGATTTTGCCTCACATAATTCATTCATGCCTCTATAAATCTCCAAGCTTCCAGTTAGAGGTAATATACCCCTTTTATTCTTATCCAGAACTTTGTCTTAAGGTTGCTTTTACCATTTTCTGGGATAGTTCACCTGACTAACGGGCAGCTGGGTGGCTTGATGGATAGAGTATTGGTCCTACCGTCAAATCTGGCCTCAGATATTCACTAGCTATATGACACTGGGCAAAACACTTAACCCTGTTTGCCTCAATTTCCTCATCTGTAAAATGAGGTAGAGAAGGAAATAGCAAACCATCCCATTATCTTTGCTGAGAAAACCCTAAATGGGGTCACAGAGGGTCAGAAACAACTCAACAACAATGGTTTCCTTTTAGGTTCTGAAGGAATATCTCTTTCTGAATCCTATTATATATCTTTATTATAATAAGCACATTATTTATACATAACAGATCCTACCTATCTTATTTATGTGTATATATTTGCTTGGCATAAAAATAAGTGCAGGTTATACATAACCAAGGAAAAAACCCACATTAATTAATAGTTGGCCTTGGGGTAGTCATTGCTTCCCATTCACTGGAAACTCGTACTCAAACCTTCCCTCCTTTGTGTTAACCGATCTTGTGGGTGAGCTTGGTGGCTCACTGGGAATAAGGTACAGAACAGATCATCAGATTTAACCCTCTGAGCACATCGTATACTCAGGGATGTATTTTGACCCTGCTCCTAGAAAAACCTCATCACTTGCTGGAGGTTTGGCTACACATCCCTCCTTTCACTGTGCATATGATTTCAAACAAGCCAAGGGAAAAGAGTGTAACTCCTCACCTTTACCTTTCTCCCTCTGCAGGATGGAGCTTTAGCATGGGTTCTGCCTATCAGTTTCACAGCTGGCGGGTCTTTGTAATTGTCTGCGCTCTCCCCTGTGTCTCCTCTGTGGTGGCCCTCACTTTCATGCCGGAAAGTCCTAGGTTCTTGTTGGAGGTAAAATATTATTGTTGTTTCTTGCTGCTGTTGTTGGTGCTAAATATGTTGAATGGTTGTTATTGTTACAAGTAGTCAATGTGCAGAAATAGATCCAGTCCCCCATGAACACATGATCAAAAGTTCATTGTTATGTCAGTTTGTTAAAAAACAGGAAAGTGTTTAGCTATAGAAACAATGATACCTAGGTTTGCATGCCCATCAGTGAAAGCCTACTTGTGTTTGAATTCTCTGCTCTTCCCCACTTTGGTCAGGCTAGCATGTCTCTTCTGTGTATTCCTCCCAACCTACAGGACCACATGATGTCCACCATAAAGTTTTACCAACTTAAATGAAAGCCCCATGCTCCTACCTCCTTCCCATCTCTTACCCTACCTAGATAAGCCCTCCTCTTTCCTGGACTCTCCATACCAGTCCCCTATTTCCCTTCTGTCACGTACTTTGAAACTCAAGCTCCATTCTAAACTATTCAATCAACAGGTATTTTAAAACACCTATTATGTGCTAGGTGTTATGCTAGACAGTGGAAATAAAAAGGTTCAAATGATCTAGTATCTATCGTCTAGGAACTTACATTCTAACAAACTCACTTTTGGGCACCACATGTCCCTTGCTACCCTCTCCAAAGAACACTACTCTTCTTTCAACTCACTCTGAATTTCAGGGCCAAGAGAAAGTCACTATGCTTCCGATTCCTCACATTTATAACAAACATACATATAGTCAAAGAAAACAAATTTTCACATCAGCTAAATCCAAACACACATCTCATTCTGTATCTTGAGTCTATCACCTCTCTGTTAAGATCTCTCTTAACATCTCTGCCACCATCCTCCCAAAATCTTTCCTCCCTTTAAATTCATGTAATCCAATTATCTCATCTGCTCCTCTCTGGGTCACTCTCTCGCCTTCCATAATGACTTCAGCTTCTAGTCCAGAAGCTTCCTCTCTTCACCTACCTTTCCCCCATTGACATTTTACCTTTTAACCTCCTACTCCTTCTCTCACATGCACCCTGCCACCATGTTCAGGAAGCCCAACATTTTCATCCATTACCCAACTAACAACAAACCTCCCAGTTCCTCAGCCTGCTCACTTCCAATGTCTCTCTCCACTCCACTTTCCATCCCTTACAGAAACATAACCCACATTAAGTGTCAGTATTGGTGGAAAGACCTTGGACTTTGATTTGGGAAAGATTCCTTGTCACTAGCTGTGACAAAGAAGTCATTTAACGTCTTGAGCCTCAGTTTACTCATATGTAAAGACCTAGAGTTCTTATTTGTAGAATTGTTGTAAGATTCTGAGGAAATGTTTATAAATTATATCATATATATATATATATATATATATATATATATATATTATTCCCCAGTCCATCTAAGCAACTTGATGGTACAATGGGTAGAGTGCTGGACCTGGAGTGAGGAAAACCGAGGTCCAAATCCTGCTTCAGGTACTTAGGAGCTGTGACTCTGGGCAAGTGATTTTACCTCTTCCAGCCTCAGTTCCCACATCTGTAAGATGGAGGTAATAACTGCACCTACCTCACAAGTGTGTTGTAAAGGTCAAACGATATGCTGTGTGTTGAACGCTTCACAAACCTCAAGGTGCCAGCTATTATTACCTCTTGCCCAGTTTCCAAGGCTGCATTTCTGATTCCTAGACACCTCCACCTAGATGTTCTTGTAGCACCTAACACTCAACATGTCCAGTGCAGAAATGCATGAGCTTTCACTCCAAGCTAGTCACTCCTCTTGACTTCCCCATTTGTCAACAGCACCACCTTTATCCTATCACCCGTGTTCAAAACCTGTTATCTTGACTCTCCCTTCCCCTTCATCTCCCATATCTAGTTATTAAGTCCTGACAAATCTCTGAAACATCTCTTAAATATATCCCCTCCTTTCTATTATCATTAGCACCACTCACTACCACCCACCTGACGACAACTGCAACAACCTCCGAACCACTACCCCCTCCCGTCTCCCCACCATCCAATTCATTTTTCATGCACCATCAAAATAATATCCCTTGTGTACTGATCTGATCATGTGACTTATGGGCTCAAAACACTTCAGTCACTTTACTTTGCCTACTAGGTAAAGTCCAAATTCCTTCACTGTGTATTTCTATAACCTTAGGCCACTCTAATTTTCCAACTTGTCTCACTATTGTTCTTTCCCATGGTGTTTCATGCTCTGATCAAACTGTACTATTTTTCTTCCATGACACATATCAGGCACTTTTTTGCCCCGTGACTTCATTCATCCGATGTTCAATTCCTCAAGTGCTCCCCTACTTCTCTTTTAAAATCCTTCTCATCCTTCAAGGCCTAAATCTGATACCACTATCTCCATGTCATTGTCTTAGATCCCATTCATCAGAAATTATTTTCCAGCTAGGTAACATAGTAGAAAGGGTGCTAGGACTGGTTTTGGGAAGACCTGAGTTCAAACATGACCTCAGACACTCTACGTGATATATTACTCTGGGCAAGTCACTTAACCTCTTCTTGCATCAGGTTCTTCAACTGTAAAATGGGTATGATAACAGCATCTATCCCTCGGGGTTGTTGTGAGGATTAGATGAGATGTTTGTAAAGCGCATAAAGTATACTTTATACAGTACATTTCAAAGCTCTATAAAAATATTAGCCATTATGATTACTAATTATCCCATTTCAGCTTACTGGATTTGGCCCATTATTCTGGTGGGCCAACATCTTTTTGAACCCTTATTCTATCCATCATACTTAATACTTCTTTTAGCTTTGTGTCTATTGTCCTTTACATTGAAACCATTTGTGGGGGGCATTCAGGGCTGGGGGAGGTGGGAGTGTAACTATTTTTAAAAACTAGAGTGCTGGAATAGTAGTCTTGGGAGGTGGGTCTTGTTTGCATAATTGAAGTAGTGAAAGGGGAAAGGGATGGAAGAAAGTACCATACCAAGCAGCATGTCCTGGCAACTTGCAGCCCTCCAGTGGGGAAGCACATGGTGAAGAAAAATTTACCTGTTTGCAAGAGACTTTTATAAAATAGTCGCTCATGAGCCAGAGACTCCCTATGAGCTACAGAAGTTAGATTCTAGTCTCCCTAGTGCCCACGATACTCCAGGACTTTGGAGAGTCTAATGGGGAGAATGGAGAACATTTGCTTTTTCCACTAAGAAGTCATTCACCACAAAGTCAGAAGTAGTTCCTTCAGTGTTTATCTCATGACCAAAAAGATCTTCCACACCTCCTTAAACACCCAACTTGCCACTGATATGCTACTTAATAGACTAATTCACAATGTTCTAAAAGTGCATTCTTTTAAGCTTTCAAACATGAATGGACTTAATCTTCTTAGTAAAGTTGGAGGCAAGGTTCTATGTCATGAAGAGCTTACACAAAACTTAAGTATAGTTTCTCAAAGTAATCTAGGCAATTTTCAGGGTGCTCTTCCAGGTAATGAGAGCCCTACAATGGGAATTTACTCAATGATGCCCAGGTGGCTTAGAAGGATTCCTATAGAGCAGTCATCCCAACACTCTCGAGGAATCAAGTTCCCAGATGCCCTGGCTCAAGTTAGATTGTCTTCGGGGTTAATAAATGGTGGCTGATTGATTTGGGGATGAGGGAAAGCAAGATTTGGTCTTGTATTTCACACATGTGCTCGAACTTCCTAGGTTGGGAAACATGATGAAGCCTGGATGATTTTGAAGCAAATCCATGACACCAATATGAGAGCACGTGGCCAGCCTGAGAAAGTCTTCACTGTAAGTATGGCTCCTCAGCTACTCCGCTTCAGTCCTCAGGTCCTTGGCATTCACCAATAATAAATACTTCATTGTGTTTCCTTCTCCTTGAATAGACCTGATCTATTCCCTTGTTTGTTCAGAATAGAGTAACCTAAAGTGTGGTCCAGTGGCAAAGGTGCTGAACTTGGAATGAAAGGATCTGAGTTTGAACCCTGGCTTTGCCCTTTACTCCCTCTGGGATGCAGTTTGTCATCTGTACAATAACCTAGATGATCTCTTCGTCCAAACTCTTTGTCTATGACCATGTAAGCCCAAGACATATGAGGAGCAGCACTAAAAAAGCTGGAGTTGACCCAGCAAACAAATTGCCAAGCACATTGAGATGGAACTGAAATCCTACTGGTACTCCATTAATGCAATGACAAACTATCCAACACCTTCTCATCCTGCAAAATCCTTGTCCATGCCTTTCCATAAGTTAACATTTAGAATATAATAACAGTGTTTGGGCAACATCCCTATTATACCTCCCTCACTTCTGGTTTTCTTTATAGTGAAAATTTCAATGTAGATATGGTTGAATTGATCTCATAGTGTACAAGCATATCGGTCACTGGACAAAGCTCTCGTTTTTAGTATTCCAACAATAAAATTAACATTTGAAGATGGTCTGATAACTGTGGTGGTTAGCATCTCCTCCCCTGTTTTCTGTCACGTCCTTGTGGAAGCATAAGGAAGTCACACAACACCTGAAGCTATTTTCTAAGTGTATGTCTGTCATAGATATGCCATGGCCAAAATTTCATCACCCAGTGAACAACCTACTGATGATAACTCCTATCATACGTGGTTACACTGGTCTTAGGACTACAGACACAGTCTTTCATTGGGACCACACATGCCTTTTTATATTTTTTTTTGCTTTGGAAGAACCTGTCAGAGCAGAGAAGATGGGGAAACCACAAAGTCCAATGGCACTAGATTTGGAGTCCAAGGACATGGGTTCAAATCTTGGATCTGCCACTTAGCCCCTATATAACCTTAGTCAAGTCACTGGGTCTCAGTTTTCTCGCCTGTAAAATAAAGGGATTCTACTAGATAATCTCTAAGGAACTTTTCAGCTCTAAAAATCTATGGAACTATACATGAATCTACAAATTGAATTTTACTGCATAAAAGCTTGGAATTTAATGAATAAGTCATATATGAGTAGTTGAGATTTGACCATGCTTGCAAACATAAGTTCTGTATTTTAGTTAGAATTGGTATGCCTAAGTATAGAACTAGACCCACATAGTGTCAGAAGAAGTAACTGCCTGTGTTTGACAGCTGACAAAAAGCCTACCTGTCCCAAAATATCTTGTCTACAAGCCTACCACAGGTCCTTTAATTCTCAGAATTAGTCACTGACTTGTGTTAAAAATATCGTCTTGTCTGTTAAAAGTCTGTTAAGATGCAAATATACATTCTTGGTTTATCATATTAGATTGCAATGGAACTTAGGACAGGTTAATTCTGATTGGCAATGGAAGACAGGACAGTCTGGTTTTATGGATAGCTGCTGTGCCATCCTTTCAAATGCATAATCTACAAAATAGTCCTGGGTTCAAGGTAACCTGTGGGTTGATAACCACTCAGTACCATAGTTCATGAGCCCCCACAATGTGTTAACTCTTTCTCGAGTAAGTCAGAGGACGTAATTAGTAGAAAGCAAAGACATTTAGTGAAGTTACACCATGATATTTGCAGTGTAATAGCCTTTCTGAAAATGTAAGGGATACTCTTCCACAAATATGAGTGTGTGCGTGGAGGGAGGTGGGGGTAAGTGTGTGAGCAGCAAAGAGAATGAGTACAAATAAGAGCAGAAATAGGGATCACCCATGATGAGGAAGGGGGAGAGAAACACATAGAGAATACATGTAAAGGGGCAACTTATATCTTTGATGGTTCAAGATTCCCAGTGTCATCTGGTGATAGATAACATTGCACTACTCTCACTAGAGCTGTTCCTGAATGAGTATATGCCTACCCTGGGCTCCCTGGACCTAAGCCTCCCTGTAAATGTTGCTCAGCTGGACTTACTGGGTCTGCTCCTTGCCAAACTTACTCCTCCCTAGGAAAGGACAGTCTGTCTCCAGTGGTACACATTCAAACACAAGACTCAAATGAAGCATTAGAAAGGTAAACATGAAAGAGTTGTAATAAGGGACTTAATAAAATTAAACTGTTTACATTCCTATATGAGATGATACATGTAACTCCTAAGAACTTCATCATTATTATGGCAGTTTAAAAGGAGTTTACATAGACAGAGGGCAGGGGTGTGAGTTGATGTTGGAATGTGAGTTATGTTGGAATGATCTCCAAAAAAAATGAAGGGGTGAGAAAGAGGGATGCATTAGAAGAAGTGGGAAGAGGTAGAATAGGGGAAATTTTCTCAACATAAAAGAGGCACATAAAGAAGAGCTTTTACAATAGAGGCAGAAATGGGAGGTGGACAATGCTTAAATCTCACTTTCAATGGAATTGGTTCAAAGAATATATATGTTTATATATTTATATATATACACATACATATATATACGAATGTATGTATATGTATGTATGTTTACACATACTCGACTATGTATAGAAATGTAATTTACCCAATAGGGAAATAGGAGGGGAAGGAAATAAGGTAGGGGGTCAGGGATGATAAAAGGGAGGGCAGATTAAGGGAGGCAGTGGCTAGATGCAAAATGGACTTTTGAGGAGGAACAAAATAAAAAGAGAGAGAGGAAGAAACTGGGATCCAAAGAAATACATAGTAATCATAACTGTGAATGTGAATGGGATGAACTCACCCCTAAAACAGAAACAGCAGAATGGATTAAAAACAAGAATCCAACAAGAGGTTGTTGACAAAAGACACACTTAAAACAGAAAGACACACAGAATTCAAACAAAGGGCTGGAGTAGGCTCTACTGTGCTTCAGCTGAAGTAAAAAAGGCAAGGATAGCAATCATGATCTCCGACAAAACAAAAGCAAAAATAAACCTAATTAAAGAGATAATCAGGTAAACCACATTTTTCTAAAAGGTACCACAGACAATGAAGTAACATCAAAAAAGTTTACAGCAAGTTTCTCTGATAAAGACTTTATTTCTCGGGGCGGCTAGGTGGCGCAGTGAATAGAGCATCGGCCCTGGAGTCAGGAGTACCTGAGTTCAAATTTGGCCTCAGACACTTAACACAAAAACTAGCTGTGTGACCTTGGGCAAGTCACTTAACCCCAACGGCCCTCCAAAAAAGCAAAAAAAAAAAAAGACTTTATTTCTCAAATAAATACTGAGCATAGAACTGAGTGAAATCTATAAAAAAAAAAGAGTTATTCCAATTGATAAATGGTGAAATGATATAAACAGGCAGTTTTCAGAAGAAAAAAATCAAAACTACCTGTAGTCATGTGAAAAACTGCTATAAATCGTTATTGATTAGAGAAATACAAATTAAAACAACTCTGAGGTACTATCTCACACCTATCAGAAATGACAAATGTGGAGGCACTGAAGAAAAATAGGTATGCTACTGAACTGCTGGTGGAGAAGTGAACTGGTCCAACCATTATGGCAACAATTTGAAAGTATGCCCAAAGGGTTATAAAACTGCCCAAATCTTACATCAATACTACTGCTAGGTCTATACCCCAAAGAGATTAAAGGAAAAGGAAAAGGACAAGGACCTATAAGTACAAAAATATATGCAGCAGCTCCTTTTGTGGTGGAAAGAATTGGAAAGTAAGGGGATGCTCATCAATTGAAGAAAGACTAAACAAGTCGTGGTATGTGATTGTGATGGAGTACCACTGTGCTGTAAGAAATGACAAGAGAGGGGAATTGGTTTCAAAAAAAAAATGACAAAACCTATATGAACTGATGCAAAGTGAAGTGAGAAGAACTGGGAGATCATTATGCACAGTAATAGCAATACTGTAATAACCATAGACTGTGAAAGACTTGGCTACTCTGACCAATACAATAATCCAAGGCAATTCCAAAGGATTCATGATAAAAAAATTCCATCTACCTCCAGAATGAGAACTAATTAATTTTTCTTGATTTTTTTTACTAGATTGTTATTATGGAAATATATTTTGCATGATTTCACGTGTATAACTGATCATTTTCAATGGGCAGGGGAGGGGTTGGTAGAGAGGGACAGAATTTGGAATTCAAATTTTTTTTAAAGTTAAAAAAATTTTTTTTAATGGAAATCTTATTTCATGGGGTGGTTGTAAGGCTACAATAAGATAACAATTTTTTTGTTGTTGTTAAAAGAGGTTTATCCTGCAAATCTTACCCAATCCAACATGTCCCAAGCATTCTCCAGTCCACTGACCTTCGCAATTGTTCCTTCCTTTCACAATACTTAACAGCACAAAATGGGGCCGTCAGTGCTATATGTCTGATGAACTTGGGCTCCTCTCCCTTCCGTGCCAGTAAATTTCATCTCCATTCTACTTCATCCTCCTCTGAGCAAGTTTGATTTGCACACTTACTTCCAGGCAGTCCTAGATGTTCACAGATTGTGAAATTCATGTGTATTTAATGTCTGTAAATTTAACCAGAAAATGAAAAAAATATGAACACTTTCTGCTCTACTGCTCCTTACAGGTGAACAGAATCAAAACTCCAAAGCAGATCGATGAGTTGATTGAAATTGAGAGTGACACAGGGACCTGGTACAAGAGGTGTTTTGTTCGAATCCGCACAGAATTGTATGGAGTAAGTAATGAATCCCACTGGGATGTTTGTCTTTCTTGGCATTATGAGGTTTATAATTCTCTAAGATCATAAGTTATAGATGAGTTATTTTTCTGTATCTGTAGAGGGAATTTCTATAAAATTTCCATTAAAAAAAATTTCCCACACTTTGGTGTGGAAAGAAAAAGTGAAGAGGAATAGTTAGATGTAGTAATGGGTCTCGGGGCCATGCACCCTGCTGATGCATTACATCTGATTCCACAAATAGTTTCAGGTAATTGGAGGACCTTGATTCAAAGTCCTACTCTGCCAGGTATTACCTGTGTGACCTGGAGTGAGCCATTACCCCTCTTTTCACCTCAGCTACTTCACATATAATTTAAAGAATTTGAACCAGATAAGGTATATTCCATTTCCTATGTTCCTAAGATGTTGGGTTGCCCTTGGGACCAGTAGAGACCAGAGAAGAATGAAGGTTGGTTCTTACTGTAAAGCCAATCAACAGTAGATTCCTAAAAGAATGCTACTGTGAACAGCTTTTAAGAATCAGATTACACAGTATTAGTGAACACTCTGTTTATTCCATTACAAATCAAGATTCAGTACAATGTTCACAGTATCAATAATTCACAATATTATATAAAATATTTAGAACAAGGAAAGTCTCAGTATTATATCTTATTACAAAAAGTAACAAGGAACAAGAGAAGAATCACCTGGTTTCCCTAAGGGGAAACCAGCTTCACATTTAAAGATTAATCAATCAAGTTAAAGATTCAATCAATCAATTACCAAAAGGAGTCACCTAATTTCCCTAAGAGGGAGTTGATTCAATCAACAATTCACAATATACTGATCTTCCACTCATGGGGCAATCATTAAATTTAGTTTCCAAATAAAGTTCTTAGAAAACCACACAAACTTTCCACCCCTTGATTTTCAACAAACCTCAGTTTAGTCCAAGGAGAGGCCTTTTCTTCATTTTCACTCTGGGTAGTCTCTCTGATTCCCTGGATCCTCTTCCCTGGTCCCAGCTCCCTCCTGAATCTGCCAGACAATCACCTAGATTCAGTAGCTGAAAGCTGCCAGGCTCTCATCCAGTCCTCAGAGATGAACAGCTCCCAGGTCCTTGTCCAGTTCTCAGGGCTATCCCTGGCACACACTGAAGTTCACAGGGGTTATCACACCTCAAACCCTTCAGGACTTCTCTTGCCTGGAACTCAAGGATCAGCCAGGTCACAAACAAACAAAGTCCCATCCTGTTCATGTCTTCAGTCAGCTTCACTGAGGAGCCAAATCCAAATTCTCTCTTGTCTAGCTAAAATTTTGCCTTACATACAGCACTGACCTCCTCCCAAGTGCACAGGGGAGTGTCTCAGCCAATAGCCTTCTCCCAAGTCAACAGGAGAATTCACACCTTTTCACCAATGGAGGAGTTCTATACTTAGCCCTAAGTTACTAGGTTCTACTTAGCCCTAAGTATCTGATCTACTTAGCCCTAAATATCTAATAAATTGATTACTATTACACTTACCTTTGAAAAAGGTGAATCTTTCAGCAACAATTTGGGATAAACCTCAATCTTCAGGTGTCTAAGGTATAAACCAGTCTCAAATATTGAGAACATGAAAATTTATCAACTAGTGTCTTGAACTGGGCCCCTTTTCCCTTTTAATTTTAACCAGATAGGATCAAGGAGAGCCCAGTCTCCCCATTATCTAAGTATCACTTCAAGTTTTATGCATCTTGGGTTTTGTTGAACTTTTGTATTAGACAAACTAACTCTCTAATATTTCACAGATCTGGTTGACTTTTATGAGATGTTTTAACTATCCAGTTAAGGAGAATACACTGAAGCTGACAGCAGTTTGGTTCACCTTGTCTTTTGGGTAAGAGTCATTTGGATTCTTAGAGAAAAAAATGAAAAGAATTCTTCCTTCCTTAAGCCTTCTCCATTCTTATGGTAACTTTCTTATCACTTGGTGGCACAGACACACTCTGTAGCTGTGAATGTTTTGTTTTTCTTTTGATTGGAATGTGTGAATAGTTCTAGTTTCAACAAAAGCAACTGTCTGAAAATTTTACATATTTCATATATCATGGTTATGCAAATTGGGAGGGCAAAACCCAGTAACATTTCGAAAATGATCTTTTTTGCCACAAAGCTCCCCATCTGCTAAGTTAGAATACTGAAGAAAGGGGAAACAAGGGACAGGGGGAGAAATTTCATCTGCTTTTGGATGAATCCCATTTGTTGTTGGAAAATTATAAGTTATCATCTTCCCTAATTTGTTGTTTAAATAACTGCAAAACAGAAAATATCCTGTATTTGGGGCTGTGTGGTAGAGAATTGCAACAACCAACCACTGGGCTCCAAGCTGATGTACTTCTGGGGGTGCCTCACTTATACCTGGCCAGAGCTTACTCAACATCCTGCTGACCCAAGCCAGAAGACTGGCAAGGGAGCCCTCCCTCCCTGGGACCTAACCAGTATTCTACCCAACAAGATTTATACAGCTAGTAGTAGTCCCACTTTTCTCCCTTCTCTATCTCAGCTAGCTAACATTTCAATATCTAGCATTTATTCAGTGCTTTTCAGTCAGCTGGGTGGTATAATGGAAAGGGCACTGGGCCTGCAATCAAGAAGACACCTTCAGATGTTCCAGTCTGGCCTCAGATACTTAAAAGTTGTGTGACCCTGGGCAAGTCACTTAACCCTGTTTGCCTCAGTTCATCTATAAAATGAGCTGGAGAAGGAAATGGCAAACCACTCCAGTATCTTTGCTAAGAAAACCCCTAAATTGGGGTCACAAAGAGTCAGATATGACTGAAACAAGTGAACAACAATTTAGAATTTTAAGGTTTACACAGTATGTTACAAATATCATCTAACTATATGATTCTATGAGCTTACATAACATCCTGAGACTCAGGGTTTCATGAGAACATTTGCCTCTGGCAGAGCACCTCTGACCCGTGTGTAGATATTCCAGGGGCTTCAAAATGCCTTATACCGATCAGAATAATTTGTACCCTTTTTTCTTTTAAAGGCAAGGGGGTAGCTAGTGACTGAGTAAAGAGTAGAGAGGCACTTCCATAGAGTGGAAAGAATGTTGTACTTGGAGTCAGGAAAGACCTGTGTTCCACCACTGCCTTCATGACCATGGGCAAATTGATTCACCAATCTGAGCCTCAGGTTTTTGAATTGTAAAATGGAAGCAATAGCACTGCAATGTTAATGGGATTTAAGATCTTCCCCATCCATTAATTGGCCTCCTGTGGAGCCCATTAAGGGAAGCTTGCTTAGGGGAGGCTTGCTTGTGGGAAGGCTTTCACACCTTTTCTTAATTTTTAATTAGACACTGAGTCAAGAGGGTTGTGATGCCTTCTGGCTCTAAAAAAGGGTATACATACTCTGAGATTAGCATTTTGCTTTGGGGGCTCACTCATTGGAAGAGAGTTCTTGTGATTTGACCAGATGAGACTCTGGGTAGCTGTTAAGGAGCCCCAACTTTAAGAAACCCAAATGCTGGTGCTTCTCTCTCTGGCAGCTAGGTATGTATTGCCTTGGTCAGATAGCTTTATCTTTCTGTTGATCTGTGCCAATTTCTCAGACAGAAGCCCTGTCTGTTGGTCTTTATTTCTGAGCTTGTATTTTCTCAGTTTATATTTTCTCTGAAGTTCAAGGTGCTGACTTTTCCCCTGAACTAGTAAATGTAATTTAAAAGATTGTTGACCCCTTAAACATGTATCTTTCCTAGTAAAATAGATCTAAGAACCTGTGCTAGCAGCCATCCTGTGTATGCCAGTGTGGTTGCTGCTACAAGTACCTACCTCACAGGGCTGCTATATAGAAGCACTTTGCAAACCTTTAAAGATCATGTGCATATCAGTTATTGTTATTATTAGTCTTAGAAGAATATAAGCTATATCTCCTTTTCCTTACTCTCTGAAATGTCTTAACTCAGAATATTTTTTCTAGTTACTAAGAACATGAAAAGACTTAATCATAAACAGAAACCCTTATATGAGAACTCTATATGGTGACAAGTGGGGGTACAATGGAAATGGGCTGGGTTTCAAGGTAGAAGGACTGGGTTTGAATCCTGCCTGTGCTATTTGCCACTCATATGACCTTGGGAAAGTCATTTCTTCTTTCTGGGCCTTAGTTTTTAATCTTTAAAATGAAGAAGCAAGACCCTTTTTGGGGGAATCATTGATCTCATTGACTATGCATTTTGGAGGGCTCACTCTCCTGTACTGGAGTCTTTAATAAGCAAGGCTTTCTTTGAACCCACAGGTACTATGGATTGTCTGTCTGGTTCCCTGACGTCATTAAACACCTGCAATCTGATGAATATGCAGCCCAAGTGAGAAATATTGGCAGAGAAAGAGTGGCCAATTTTACTCTCAACTTCACCTTGGAAAATCAGATCCACACCAATATTGAATACGAAAATGGCAGGTCAAGAACCGTTTACCTACAATCATTTATTACCAGTCTAGGAAAAAGAATTGTAAGGTTGCTAAGGAAGTGTGAGACTGAATGCTGAATGTTCTTTTTCAGTTTGTAAATGTGAGCCATTAGTGTGCTCAGTGTTAGAGCTTTCAGATGGTCTCAATAAAACAGGTAAAGTTATGTGGGGTATCCATTCTTCTTCAATTTAATTTATGAAGCATGTTTGTCCGTGTGTGTGTGTTTCTAGAAATAAGGAGTGGACCAGTTTTAGAAGAGGTAAGGAAAATCTGGACAAAATTTAAAAGGCCACAAATAGGGAAAGATAACAGACCAGATGAAATGACACTGCAGATATTGTTATAGTTTTGTACAAAATAAAAAAATCCAGAAGTCGCCATACTAATCTTATGCATTTGTACACACACATGTGCACATACATATATGCACATATATCTAAACATATATTCAGCTGGTGCTTTTCATTCTGAACCAAAGTGAAAAACGGTGTGTTGTATTAAGTTATATTCAACAAGTTTATGTTCGACAGTTGGGAGAATTTATAAATGTAACACTAGTTACCGTGGTCCAAATTACATAAAGTACTTTCATTGTCCTCTAGATATTTTTAAGACAAAGGTTGAGAGCTATCTTTCTAAGAGAGTGCAGCTTCACTCTGGCCTGAAGGTACAAGCATGTTTAAGACGGTGTCCCGGTTCTAAGCATACGCTGTCTATGTAACCACCGTAGTAACTTATATCTGCATTCAGTCAGCAAAGGCGGGGGACAATTTAAATATTTTCTTTTTAGGAAATGGAAAAGCTGTAAATCCGGGATAACTAGACAGAGTTCCTATTCTATACCTCAGGACTAAACTAGATTGAAAGGGTAGAAAGGGATTCTCAGCACTCCCTTTTCTGGATCTGTTCACTATTACTTGTCTTGATGACTAGATGAAAAGAAAGATTATGAATCCAGCACAATGGGTACGCCCTATGTCAGGCAAGCGGACCTAGCCATTATCTGCTTGATACAGGGTCAACTTTGTTGTCCAACATCTGGAATTCTGAACATGGTGGTCCACAGACTCCTAAAATATCCTTGATAGATTGTAGGAGGTCTGTGAACCTGAATGGGAAAAGGAATTATTTTTACCAATTAAATTATTTTAGCTAACCAAAAACTTATTTTCACTAAATTTTGTCTCCCTTTGTAATCAATCAGTTACTTTCTCATTTTTAAGACACCATTCTAAGTAAGTCCATAGACCCTTACTAGACTTCCCCGAAGTTCCAAAGGTCCATGACATGCAGAAAAGGTGAAAAACTCCCATCCTATGGGATATTACTATCACCTGGATTTGCAATTTTTGAGTACCCTAGAAACCAACTTATTTAACCAGTACCAGATAATAAATGATGTTTCTAAACCTTATAACCCTATATACTTTGTGCTCCTTAGATGACAATTCTAGTTTTTTTATAAAGAATTTTAAAAATTGTTACCTGTGTAAAGTACCCAGTAAATGTCTCAATGAAATCTCATATTCAGTAATGTCCATGAAGACCCTAAACAGAACTAAAAAGTTAAGATTTTTCAAAAGTGATCCCCAAGATGATCACATTAATAGTGTTGGAATGCTTTCTTTAAAATATACACATCTGAAGATCTATGTGATTACAGGATTTTGTGCAACATAGAGAAATTTAAAATACAACTAGCCCGTTTTATTTTTTTAAATAGCTTCCTCGTTCCAAATCCAATTCCATTTCAAAAGATTGATGTCTCCTAAAAACGCAGGGTCATTTATTGCCATTCAGTACTATGAATCACTATACCCTCTACCTCTGAAACTAATCAATTCCAAATAAAATGACCTTGGAGAAGTAACAAGGCTCCAGTTTCATTTGGGGGATTCATGTATTAGGCTTAAATACATTTTAAAAAGAAAATGAAGCCAGATGATATGGTGAGAAAGGAATATACACTGGGTTTGATATGTCTTTAAAAGGAAATGCAGGATGGTCAATGAAGTACTTTTAAAATCAACTGCTTTCCTTACCTTTTCTGCTATTGATAGTAGCAGCATAGCCTTTTTGAAGTAGGCAAGACCTTAACTACTTGTACCCTCGTTTCTGCATTTGTAAAGAAGTGGAGAAAGACATCCCCCTCTCAGTAAACCCCTGTGCTTTTGTACCTGTTCTGAAAAATTAATATGAAGGAATGGTGATCCCTTGGGGCACCCAAATCTCTCTTACCCGGGTGTGAATGAAACATTCATCCAGAATATTATGATAACATTATTACTACCATCTGTCCAGTATTCCCATCAGTGCCATCCAAGCATGTTTTCAGTTGGCTTCCTTGTTCTACTTGCTTTTCAAAATGTGCTGGGTTATTCCCTTCTTCTTTGATGCACAAGCTGAATCATTCGTAATGAGAAAGAAAACACAGCTTGAAGTGCTTGTACCTGTAACATTTCTCAAACTCTGAGTCAGTAGACCTGACATAGATGGGCAGAATCCATATTTCCTTTCTCCAGGGAAACCTGAAGTCATAAACATGAAACAGTGTTCTTTTAAAGACAACAGATCTGGAATTCTTGACTTTTTGTGTGTCAGGGGATCCTTTAGTAATCCGGTGATGCCTATGCTTTTATATATAAAATTTCAAAGGGAAAAAATTATATTGAAATGCAGCTATGAAAACATTTTATGAAACCAGTTCACAGATCCCAGGTTAAGAATCTCTGATTTATGAAGACCCTTTCTATATTGTCCTGTCATTCCATTCAATGGTCAAAGAACTTCTAATTAGAATAAAAAATGAGATATAATGGAGCAATGACCACTAAACCAAATACTCAGTGCTTGAGTATCCATGGTAAAAGCTCAGCCCAGATGACTGAAATCCAAAGGTAAAACTCAAATGGATTTTAATCAAGTCCCACCGTCTTCTTTCCAACAAATTTATTTACCAGAGCTGCTGTTGAGAAATGAAATGTTGGTGTTTGTGTTTTGTCTTTATCTTCTTGTGGGAGAAGGTGTTGTTGAATAGTGACAAGGTCATAAAGCAAGCAAGGGAGGAAGGAAAAGGCCCAGGGAAATCTACAAGTTGAATATCTTGGATCCTCAATAATCAAGCTTTAAGTTTCTGTCCCACCTGGATCTCTTTGACCTGCCATTATCCCTCATAGGCCAAGATCAGAGATGCAATCTCTTTTGTGTCCCAACAGGTTCACGGGGATGAAGTTCAAATCTGTGACTTTTAAAGACTCCATTTTTAAGAGCTGCTTTTTTGAGGATGTGACTTCCATGAATACCTACTTCAGGAACTGTACATTTATCGACACCCTTTTTTACAACACAGGTATGTCATTCACCACCACCATCGAAGTCAGGTCATTTGGGCAGGTCCATAATAATTGTTATGAGCTTTCAGTATATAATCAGGGATCTGTGTAAGGTAATGATAACACCTAAAACAAATTCGTTGGCTGACTCTTAAAGAACTGATGGGGGTAACGTTCCAATCTTATATATCCAATATATAAGTATATTTGTCTGACAGCTACATCTCACTTTAGGTGTGTTCCTGGAAAGTTGAATGTGAAGTAACTTTAATTAAATGATTCTACCATATTCTACTGAACTGGAGAGCTCAATACTTAAGTTATTCTTTGAATCCTTTTGTAAAGCAGAGAATTTGTCAATAATGCATCTGCTTTTGTAAATCCAGGTTTTCTTAGCCTGGGTTTGCTTAAAGTCAAATACATTTTTCTTCCTCTGAAGCAAAAGTGGACTTCATAATTCAGGGGAAAACTTAGAATCCAAGACCTAGTTCAAACACCAGATCATAATTACTATATACATGACCATAGATGACTTATTTTATTTCTTGCCCTTAATTTACTCATCTACAAAATGAGGGGGTTGTACTGAGTGACTTTTAAAATCCCTTCTAGGACTACATGGGTGATTCTATGGAAATATGGGTGTTATCTGCCTTTTTTATTTGTTTGTTTTTAACCAAAGCCTCTGGGGAAGCTGAAAAAACATCTTGGATGAGATCTAGCAGGAATGAGTCTTTTGCAGCAGCCCCAACAGATAGGGAAATCTAGAGCAGCCTCTGCTACACGACAAACTGTTCCGGACTTGTTTGTACTCCCAGGAAGAGAAAGGCAAGAGCTCACTGTGGGTTAACACTGCAGGAAGACAAGTCCAGTTTTGTGACTGCTCATTCCTGACCCTGTTAGCAGGATACAGTCCAATTTGAGCAACTAATGGGAGGTCTCCCAGGTCACAATAACAAGACTAGGGGCTAGAGGTACTTGACAGTTGTTAAATGCTTGACATGTAAGCTTTGTGGGAGGAAGAACTGTCTTTGTAGAATTTATATTTGTAGTCCCACAAAGGGCTGCTGGGTGATGCAGTGGACAACCAAACAACAACAAAACGTCCCACAGGATGGGTGTTTAATAACTGTTTGTTGATTGATTAGTTGATGGACAAAGCTTTCTGGAGGACCCAAGGATACATTGAGCTCTAGATTCACCTAATATTTCTAAAGCACTTAGAACAGTACCTTTTACATAGTAAGTACTTAATAAATGCTTGCTCCCTCCCTAATCTGGATTCATTCATTTAGTCAATAGTCTTTGCCTACTGTGTGTAACGAAATGTATTACATTTTGAAGAAGTGACAAAAATCAATAGATACAAAATTCCAGTTCAAGTTCCACCTAGGACTCATTATATGATTAGGACAATCAGGCCACTAGGTGGCGCCATAGTGCGCAGAGGGCTGGACCTAGATTCAGGAAGACCTGAGCTCAAATCCAGCATCAGACACTTACCAGCTGGGTAACCTGGGCCATGTCGCTTCAACTTTGTGAGTCTCAGTTTCGTTACCCACAAATTGGGGATAATAATAACGCTATTGTGTTATAAACTCTCAGAGTTGTGACGATAAAATGAGATATTTGTATGAAGAACTTTGAACACTTTAAAGCGTTATGTCAATGTATATATTTATTATTATGTTTCTTCTCTACATCTTAAGCTCCCACAAAATGGCAAATATAACTCACAATCTTATATTCTGAAGCAAACTGTAGTCTCCATAACTAGATGATGTGGTTACTGTTAGAAATGCAGTATCAGAGGGCAGCTAGGTGGCACACTAATAGAGCACCAGCCCCGGAGTCAGGAGGACCTGAGTTATCCGGACTCAGACACAACACAAAACTAGCTGTATGACCTTGGGCAAGTCACTTAACCCCAATTACTCTCTAAAAAAAAAAAGAAATCAACATGATTCAAATAGAGTAAAACTGTCAAGATGAAAATAAGATTATCAGCATTTGTCCACGGTAAAAGAAGAGGCAAATAGCTTCCCTACATTCATTTATTAAGTCAATAAATATTGGAGACAGTACGGTTGATTAGAGAGAACCCTGGGGTCAGAGTTAGGAAACCTGGGCTTGATGCTGGTCTGTGACACTTATTAGCCTTGTGACTCTCTGTGAATTAGTTTTCTTATCTATAAAATGGTGATAATATATTTATTTCAATCAATCACCAAGTAATAATTAAACACCTACTTTGTGGTAGACACACAAGACACTGGACACACACACACACACACACACACAAATGTCCTGCTTTCAAGGAACTCACAGTCTATGGGGGAGGTAACAGGTACACAGATAAGTATATGAAAATAAATTTCTCAGGCTGTGAGGAAAACACTTTGTAAGCCTACCCTTAAAGTCCTATGCAAATAAGTTGTTACTATCAGATATTTCCTGTGTGCAAGGCTCTATGGGGAATACAAAAATGTGTAAAACACAATCCCTACCCTCACTGGGCTTGGAATCAGGAAGACTCATCTTCATGAGTTCAAATCCAGACCCAGACTAGCTGTGTGATCCTGGGTAAGTCCCTTAACCTTGTTTGCCTCAGTTCCCTCATCCGTCAGATGAGCTGGAGAAGGAAATGGCAAACCACTCCAGTATCTGTGTCAAGAAAACCCCAAATGGGGTCATGAAAAATCATATATGACTAGAACAACTAAAGGACAGGTACCTTAAGGAAGTTTATAATCCCAATATTCTAATAATTCTTGGTGTATTTCCTAATTAGGTGGTATCTGATCACCTTGGTCCTCTCTTCCACAGATTTTGAGCCGTATAAATTCATTGACAGTGAATTTAAAAACTGCACATTTATACAGACTAAAACTGGATGTCAGATCAGCTTTGATGACGACTACAGTGCCTACTGGATTTACTTTGTTAACTTCCTGGGCACACTGGCGGTATTGCCAGGGAACATTGTGTCTGCGCTGCTGATGGACAGGATTGGACGCTTGACCATGCTAGGTGTGTATGGGTTTTCCCAGATCATGTAAAATGAAACAACTGCTCTTATATTCTAGCTGATGCCCAGTTTTCTCTTTGGGGATTTGCAAACATTGGATGTAAAGAGATATCCCTTCCACAGAGCTGAGCTATCCTTGCTGCATAATTGTAGCCCAGCATCATATTTAACTGCGCTTCACAGGAACAGTTCCCATGAATTCATTACCAGACTGGAAAAATAATCACATATAACCAATGTGTATTTTTCTACCCAAATAACTAATAAATTTATAGTGTTCATTTCATAGTCTCTGTGTTTGAAATCCCATTGGTTGGGCAAGCTGATCCTTCTTCCTGATGACTAACCTTCGAGGTGAGGTCAGTGAGTTACAGTGGGGCATGAAGTGTAATAGGAAGACCTCTAAGAGTCAGAAACTTGGATTCCAGGCCCCACATCTGACACTTTACTGGTTGTTTGATTAATGCTGGGACAAGTCTCCAACCATCTCTGGGCCTCAGAGTTACTTCATCTGTATAATTAGAGAACTGAGTTAAATAATGTCTGCGATCACTTCCTGCTCCAAATTTGTGGCCCTGTGCCCTCAAGGGGCAGTTAGGTGACGCAGTGGATAGAGCACTGGCTTTAGAATCAGGAAAACTTATCTTCCTGAGTTCAAATCCAGGCTCAGACACTTACTAGCTGTGAGAACCTGGGCAAGTCACTTAACCCTGTTTGCCTCAGTTTACCCATCTATAAGATGAGCTGGAGAAGGAAATGGCAAACCGCTCCAGTATCTTTGCCAAGAAAACTCCAAATGGGATCATGAAGAATCAGACATGACTGAATAAGATCTCTCTGCACCTCTGGTTAACCCTTAAAATAGAAATAATAACACTTATGTGTAGTAAAGACAGCATGGTATAGTAGATAAAAGAGCAGAGCTTGAAGTGAAGGAAACCTGGATTCAAATCCTGCCTCTGACACTTAGAAACTGTATGACCCTTGACAAATCCTTTAATCTCTTTGTATCCTCAAGTGACTCAATGGAACTTATTTATGAAGTCCCAGAATGCTCTGTGTTGATGGAGGGAGTTCCTGTGTTGATAAACAACACTCTTGGGGGTGGCTAGGTGGTGCAGTGAATAGAACACTGGCTCTGGAGTCAGGAGGACCTGAGTTCAAATTCAGCCTCAGACACTTAACACAAAAACTAGCTGTGTGACCTTGGACAAGTCACTTAACCCCAATTGCCCTCTAAAAAGCAAAAGAAAAATTTTAATTAAAAAAAAGATAAACAACACTCTTCTTACAATATTTTCATTACTACCTACCTTACAGGTTGGTTGTAAGGGAAACTCTCTGTTCAACCTAAGGCACAATATAAATGTATGCTATTGGTGATGTTTGTTGTCATGGTAATACTACAGTCCTCACCTTCACAAGCTGAAAAGCTTCTCCTTGAGCATAGCAGGGATGCAGATAGTCAGTTCACTTTTATCTAGAGTCTATTATGTTGTGCTATAAGAAATGATTAACAGGCTGATTTCAGGAAAACCTAGGAGGACTTACATGAACAAGACCCAAAGTGAAGTGAGCAGAACAGGGAGACCATTGTAAACATTAGCAGCAACATTGTAACAATGATCAGCTGTGAATGACTTATGTGAACTGATGCTGAGGGAAGTGAGCAGAACAGGGAAAACACTGTAAACAGTAACAGCAACATTGTAACCATGATCAGCTGTGAATGACTCAGCTCTTCTCAGCAGCACAATGACTGAAACAATTGCAAAGGACTCATGGTCCACCTGCAGAGAAAGAACCAATGGAGTCTGAATGCAGGTCAAGCTACCATTTTTCATCTTCTTTATTTTTTTTCATTTTTTTTCTTATTTGGTCTCTGTCTTCTTTCGCAACATGAGTGATATGAAAATAGGTTTTATGTGATATATCAAACTGCTTGTGGTATCATGGAGGGGAGGGGAAAGAGAGGAGAGAATTTGGAACTCAAAAATTTTTTTAAATATAAAATTTTTCTTTACATGTATTGGGGTGCAGAGATAAAATACTATTTGAAACAATAAAAAGGAGTCTACTGTGTGCCCAGTTCTGGGCAAAATGCTGGGGATTTGCTGGTGGTGCTTATCTAATGCTAAGTACACTTGCTCTGAGAAAACAAACCTGCCTGCTTTTGTGTGGTTTCTCGTTAGGTGGCTCCATGGTGCTTTCTGGGATTAGCTGCTTCTTCCTGTGGTTTGGCACCAGTGAATCCATGATGATAGGCATGCTATGTCTCTACAATGGCCTGACCATTTCGGCCTGGAACTCCCTGGATGTGGTCACCGTGGAACTCTACCCAACGGACAGAAGGTATGTTCCAGCCAGCCAGGGTGTTCGAGAGGAACCAGGGCCCGCAGGGGTGGTGGAAAGGTGTCAGTACTAGCTGACAAATAGATCGCAGTCCCCAGAAACTACCTGAAAACATCTGGCTTGTGGGGTGCAGTCTCCAGAAGAGATTCAAATAATAATAAAGCTAGAATACCTAACTGGTAGCAAAAACACATAGAGCAATGAAACTGAAAGAAGAAGTTAATTGGAAATATGATTTTATTTATTGAGAATACATGGAGGCCATAAGAAGACAGCAGGCACTGAGGTTTCATAGCATCTTTTGGATCAGCTAATGAGCCTGGGCGAAAGTTTAAATTGCTAATCAGTCCCAAAAGAGTGCATACATTGGGTCAGCAGGTGTCTGTATGATCTCTGCATTAATCAGCCACAAAGAAGGCCCCTAAAACCTAGGTCTGGACTTTGCAGAGTGTGTGGAGGAAGGGTCAGTGCATTTCCAATTTCTGTGAGGATTGCTATTAGAAGAAAATTACTCATCCAGCCCCAAAGTGGAAACATTCAGACCCCCAGCCTTGTGTCTGGAGGTTGGGGCTTTTAATTAGGAAATGGAATGAATTCTGCAGTGGAATAATTGATTTAAAGAAAAGGAAGCCATTTTCTCACATTTGGCACGTGTGAAGACAAGAGTTCTTATTTTTTTTAATCTCACTCTCAACTGATTCTTTTGCTTTCTCCCCATGGAGATGGACTCTGCCATTGGAAGGAATCAACACCATTCCCTGTGCTTTGATGGGGACTGGGGAAGGGAGGAAGCATTTTTCCAGGGCTGCAGTGAAATGTTTTCAGTGCTGATTAGGAAAGCTCCTCTGCCTCACCACCCTGCCCCTGCTCTTCTGCCTTTCACCTCTTTCTCTTCCCTGGCCCTTCTCGCCTCCCACTCAAGCTGTTCCCTCTGGTTACAGTCTTAATTTATTTTTTTCCATTTTCTTTTACATTATAAACATAATGATCATCAACAAACAAAGCCATTTTGGTCAGTAAAGAAAAAAAGGATTGTCTGTGAAAACTGTGAACTTCTATTCCACGTATTTTACCCCTACCAAAATAATCATCCTAAAACACCACTTTCTTCATGACCTTCACCTTCCTTCTCAAAATCTTCCACAATTCTCCATTATCAACAGGATAAAATCCACATTCCTTAGTTTGGTGTTTATCTTAATGGTATGAGACCTCCCAGAACAAGCGCAGGGGGTGGGATGAGAAGGCAGGACAATTAATATGGTTCGGTGGAGAAACAATCCAAGGATCTGAGTTCAAATGCTGCCTCTAATAATTGTTACTTATTCTTGGGGAAGATATTTCCTCTCTAGAAACTTCAGTTTCAGCTATAAAATGAAAGGGTCCTAGAAGATCTTCGTGGCCTGTCATAGCCCTAGAATGATCATGGTAGGAAGCCCAGGATCTCTGATTGGCTCTCACACTGGCTAACAGGCTATTTCAGAATTTTGGTGGTGTTTAATCTTTTTCAATTGTGTCCAGCTCTTCGTGATTCCTTTGGGGTTTTTGGTTTTGTTTTTGGCAAAGATCTTGGAGTCATTTGCCATTCCCTTCTCCAGCTCATTTTACAGATGAAGAAATTAAGGCAAGTGGGTTTAAGTGACTTGCCCAGGGTCACCCAGCTAATAAGTATTGACGGAGGTTTTCCTAAGGCTTGGCACTGTGTCCACTGTACCACCTAGCTGCCCCTGTACGACCTGGCTCTGGATTTTAGGGAATCGCAGGAGTTACTGCTTGGGGATAGGAGAATGGAATTTACATCAAGAAAAATTTTATCAGCTCATCCTTACTGAATATTTTAGTCCAGGCCTGGAAAATGGAACCTTTCCAGAAATATAATGAAGTAGTGCTCTCTAATGACGCAATTAAAGTCACCTTCCAGTTTGCTGGTGGAAATTGGAGTCCATTAGAACCGAATAAAGCCAAGGCATTCTATTTTTGCCACCAGGCCTCTTCTGCCCTCAGAGCTCGCTGCTTCTCTCCTCCCTGGGCCTCTGGAGCACTTAGCTTGAGGAATCAACATCCAAACCTTTTGAGCTGCAGATCAAAACAAAAAGTTGAAGGGCTTTTGGGGGGCTTGGGGCCATTGAAAGTTCAAATCTTGTACCTCTGAGTCCTTGAGGACACTGAGGCAGACAGGGCTGTGACTTACCCAGGGTCACACAACTCGAAAGTGTCTGAGGCTAGACCTCAACTAGGCTCTTCCCATCTCCAGGCCTGGTGCTCTGGCCACTGAACCGCCTCATTGCCCTGGACACTTAGTAGAACAAGTTTCTTAACCTCTATTTGCCTCGATTTCTTCATCTGTTAAATGTGGATAATGACAGCACCTCCCTCTTGGGGTTGTTGCGAGCATCGGATGAAAAAAGATTTGCAAATTGGTTTGCATAGTTCTTGGCACACGGCAGGCTCATTACTTGCTTCCCTCCTCCGTGATACTAGACACCAGGCAGAATATAGAGCTGGTCTTAATTTTGCTTGAGGTCTGAGAGGTCAGTGTCAATGACTGAAACAATCACAGATCTTGGACGTGAAGGGAATTCAGATTGAGGCCTCATCGGGCCTCTTATTTTGCAAAAAAAGAATCTAAGTCTAAGAGAAGTTTAAGGTCATTTGGGTTGTTTAGTTCTTTGGTCACATTTGACTCTGTGACCCCTTTGTGGGTTTTCTTGGCACAGATATCAGCCTATTTTTCTATTTCCTTCTCCAGCTAATTTTGCAGATGAGGAAACTGGGGCAAACAGGGGTAAGTGACTTGCCCAGGGTCACACAGCTTGTAAGTGTCTGAGGCCAGATCTGAACACAAGAAGATGAGTCTTCCTGACTCCAGGTCTGGCACACTGTACACGTCACCGTGTACCTGTCATTTAGGTAGTAAGCATTAGAAAGAATCAGAATTTGAACTCAGAACCCTTGACTCCAGAGCTAGCACCTTTCAACTGTACTACCCAGACTCTTAAAGTAGCTGAGGCTCTCAGAGACTCACCCAAGGACACATGGGAAGTTAAGTGTCAAAGGCAGGATCTGAACCTGATCCTCATGATTCCAAGTCCATCTCTCTTCCTATTATGCCATGGAACTTGAGGAACTGCTGGTTGTCCTGAGTCAGCACATGTGATCAGTGGGGGAGCTGTTCATTTCAAACATTTAGATGCAGATACATTCAATCCAGGGTATCTTTTGGGGTAAAACTCAACTTAGATGGGTGAGGATGGTTTGGAAATGAAGGTACTGTATGGAAGCAGGAGACTCCTATTTCTGTCTAGCTAGTGAGACTGAGTCCCAAAGTGCCCTGATACTGAGTCCTGCAGAGAAATTCCAACATGTGAGAGTTGTGGTGACAAGAACAACATTTGACTGGCACTGTTTACCCTTAGCACAATGTCTGGTATGCAGCGGATGCTTAATTAATGTTGATTGATTGCATCTACAGGAGTTCCCTTTATGGGAAAAGAATCCAGAAAGGGATGGGGGGGGGGGGTGACTGAACAGAACCAGTGCTTGGTGAGTGAATGATCTTAGAAATGTCTATGTCCCTCAGAGTTGAAAAAACACTCCTTTCTCACCCCTACCTCTTTGAATCCCCAGTTTCCTTCAAAACTCGGGTCTGTGTATTATTACAATAACCAGAGGCAAACGCTTTCATTCTGAACTCGGCCACTTGACTGAGAGCTGAGCCATGTGGCCTGAAGCAAGCATTCCAGTGACACAATAACAGTTACAATACTTATGTCACCAGAATCTCATCAAGAATGATGAGAATAACGTGGGCTCTTTGAAAGGAAAAGTGCTGGGTAAATTCAGATTACTCTAGTTCTTATCTAGAAGCTAATTGTAGAAGATGAGAAGTGGCACACATCATGCATTTCCTCCATTTATGCCTATTAGGAATAATTCTGGGCTCTCCACTCATTCATTCGTCCCTTTGCTTTTTATTCAGCTGAAATCAGTTGATGATTAATTGAGTATCTACCATGTTCAAGCCACTCGTGCAAGGGTTATAGCTTTCCAAAAGATGCATAATCAAATAGTTGGTGTTCCTATGTGAACTAGGGAAAACAGCCCTTCCTTACTGGGTGCAGAGTTCTGTAGAGGAGAGAGCTCTGACTTCCCTGTATATTCTCTGGGCCCACCTCCTCAGAGGACATGCGTTCAAATCCTTGCTTTGCTACTTACACTTGTACTTGACCTTGGACATGTCACAGCCTTTCTCAGCCTCTAGATAACCTCTAAGGTTACTTCCAGCTTTAAATCCAGGCTCCTATTACATTTTCTCTCTCCTTTACTTTCCACAAACAGGCATTTGACTATTTTACTCTGAGCACTTACCTAAGCAGAAGACCACGTAAGCCCCCAAATGTTGCGTCCTTGAGGTGACAGCATCGTAAGACATAGATAATTTGTTATTCCATTTGTCACGGCACGCACACACACACACACCCGCGTGCACACACACACACACACACATCATTTCTACATGCCATTTTCTCCTCTGGGATCTGTATCTAAGTCTCACAGTATGATACCCTGCCTCTCCTTCTGGGGCAGATGAGCTTCAGAGCTGCCACTCTGCTTATCCCAAATAAAATTCAGTGTAGAGAGTATTGAATGGGCTAGAAATCACACATAACCAGGTTCTAGTCTTGACTCCTCCACAGACTGACTGTGAGACTCTGGATAAATGCCTTAGGTTTTTTTTCCCCCCAATTACATGTAAAGGGTATTTTTAACACTCATTTAAAAAAAAATTGAGTTCCAAATTTTCTGCCTCCTCCAGCCAACAGACCAAAAGGAAAAAAAAATACTAAGAAAAAATAAAACAAGTAAAAATAGCTTGCTTCAATCTGCATTCAGACTAATGGTTTAATTAACTTATTTAGGTCTTAGTTTTCTCATCTGGAAAATGGGGTTTCTGGACTAGAGGTTTTCAAAATACCCTTCCAGCGCAAATGTCTTGCCAACGCGGGGAAATATTTGCTGAGATTCATTTAAAAAGTACAGGCATTACATACTTTTGTAAAAGAACAGGGACAAAGCAGAGAATAGAACAAGTGGGGGGTGGGATAAGATGGAGGGAAATATAGTCGGTCTTTCACAATATGCCCATTGTGGAGATGTTCTGCATAATTATACATGTACAGCCTGTATTGAATTGTTTGTCTTTCCAGTGGGGGTGTGTGACAAGGGAAAAAGGGAAAGAATCTAGAAGTTCTATAATCAAATGTTAAAAATATGTGTGTATATTATTATTATTATTATTACAACTACATGCAACTGGGAATTAAGATATACAGGCACTGGGGTAGGGAGATCCATCTTGCCCTACTGGAATGTCAGAGGGGCGATGGAGGAGAACATAGGAGAGAGCAGACTGGGGGAGGGGTTATAGAGTGGGATCGCTGTTTTGGGGTGGGAGGTAGGGGAAAGATAGGGAGAACCTTTGTAACTCAAAATCTCATGGAAATGATATAAACTAAAAATAAACAACAGTTAATTTTTTTAAACCCAATAAACTCTCTGAGAAGAGAAAAAAAAAGAAGTATAGGCATTTATTTCTCCATCCCATCCATCACCCCATATAGGGATGTCAAATGTTTACTTTTCTTGGGATTTGAGGAACTTTTTTTTGTTTATTCATTTACAGAAAAATCAGCATTATAACTCTTCATTAAAATGTAGCTCCTGGTTCTTTGGATTCAGATTATTTGGGGACAAATTAATGCTCCCTCAAACTCTATATGGAGTCCATCTTTGACCCATGTGTTCACTGGCTGCTGACAGGAGCTTTCTAAGGGAGGGACTCTACCTCTGGAAAGTGTTCTTGTAACAGACTGTAATCACTTTGCAGTGGGTCGTCTGAAGCTTAGAAGTTTCCACAAAGGATTTAAGAGCAATAAAATACTTTTTTTTGCCATTGAATTCTAATTTATTTGCTTGTATTTGAGAAACATATCTGTGGATATGGAATATTTTGCAATTCACTTCAGTGTGTTATGGAACAGTACTATAAATATGTTATAAGGCATTTGAAATTCATGATCTCTGAGGTTGGTCAGAAGTGCTGGTCTCTATAATTGATCATTATGGTAACTGCTATGGTCTGCTTGGTAAATATCCTTTGTTATTAATATTCTCTGGAAAGATCACTGATCTTAGATGAAGGGAGTTTGATTTAAAACCTATTTCTGCCACTGCTGAGAAAAAAAAATTAATTCTATACTCTTGATTTTAAAACACACCTACCAGGAACAATTTAAGTTAATCTTATTCTAAATCCAAGTGATCCCCAGCTTAGAGAGAGATATGCTGAAAGTGGCACGGTTCTACCATATCTTTGGACATCTCTCTCCCTCTAGAGAATCTGATGTAACATTTGCAGGCAGCTAGAACAAGGAAAAGGTTAAAATACAAGTAGAAGTTTAACATTCTGGAACAATAATCACTAATACATCTCTTCTTTAATCACTCCACCAAGGGCAGCAAAGATTTCCTCCCTTTCTGAATAGATAAGAATGGGTCATAGACCAATTGTTTCAGGGGATGGAGAAGGCAGGAATCAATAATAACAATAGTTAAGATGTGTGTGTGTGTATAGTGCATTATATTAGATTCTTTTGGAATTACAAGGCACTTAAGCATCCCCATTTTTATCTTCCCAGCAATTCTGTGAAGTAGGTGCTATCCCCATTTTACAGATAAGGAAACTGAGGCAAACAGAGGTTAATTGACTTGTCCAGGATCATACAATCAGTATGTAAGTTTCTGAGGTGGGATTAGAACTCAGGTCTTCCTGATTTCACGTCCAGTACCTTTTCCACTGAGCTACATTACCTAACTGCAAGAACCTCTTTGTTAAGCTTTGTTTTCTATTTTTTCATCCATTTCCCTAAGAAAGATCTTTGGTCTTCAACTCACCTTTGAGGGAGCAGGGAAGAGACAAGTCTAGGAAGGGCTTTTAAATCAGAGAACTATTTTAGCATTATTTCTAGTTGAACTAAAAAAGGAGGGTTTTAATGTGCTTCCATGACAACTTAGCCATTGTGTAATTTGGAGCAAGTCACTTCCATTCTTTGAGCCTGTTTTCTCATCTGGAAAATGAAGATAATGTTGTCAGTATAGAAGGGAGGATGGGGCACTATGGGACAAAGAAGTGCAAGAAAATATAGGTTGGGGCTGCTATATGGTGCTGTGAATAGAGCACTGGCCCTGGAGTCAGGAGGACCTGAGTTCAAATCCAGCCTTAAACACTTGACATTTGCTAACTCTGTGACATTGGGCAAATCACTTAACTCCAATTGCCTTGCCTTTCCTCGTCCAAAAAAACAAAAGAAAATATAGGTAGACTCATACGTACACAAATATTTCCAGCAGCTCTTTGTTTAGAAGTCAAAGAACTGGAAACTATAGGAGTGCTCATCAACTGGGGAACAGCTGAACAAGGATCGTATTGTGACAGGGGGGAATCTGAAAGAACTGAGGAAACACAAATTTGAGCTTTAAAGCGTATCTATTTATTAAGAAATGCAAACCAACTGCATAACAAGTCAGCATTAGGTCTCCTCAGCTTGGCACTGAACCATGAAAGTAGAGGGAGACCGATTTTTTTATGCATTAAATGTTAACAATAAGCAGGATACGAAACAGGATGTATAATTTGGTCATCTGATTGCTAATTAGAGGAAAGATTTCTGAATCAGGAAGGGGCAGGCAAACAAGGGCAATTTCCTAAAGTCACAAGAAGAGGCGTCTCCTTCCGAAGTGTCTGTATCCAATCAAAGAAACACAGAAACAAGCCACTGATTGATCAGCACAGAACCAGTTTTGAGATAAGACATATCGGTTGCTTAAGCTGTTTAATAGTGAGGAAAATCCTTGCATCAATCTTTGGATCTGACTGAGTTTCGGATCAGCATAACCTAGGTCAGCTGTTCTCAACTTGTGGGCTATGTTCAGTTTGTAACAATGAAAATACATCCTGTATATCAGATATTTACATTATGATTCATAACAGCAGCAAAATTACAGTTATGAAGGAGCAACAAAAATAATTTTATGGTTGGAGGTCAACACAACATGAGGAACTGTATTAAAGGGTCACAGCATCAGGAAGGTTGAGAACCACTGACCTAGGTCCTTGGTAAAAGGTCTCTAAACTACAGGTAGAGAAGGCCTTGCAAGCAATGCAATAATTTTCTCACAATTCTCGTCACTGAATAAAGTTTTCTCACAAGACAGAAACTGGATTGGACCCATAATTAAATAGAAAAGGAACAGAGCTAGAATTTAATCCCAAGATGGAATCAGTATGGCTCATTCAGCTCCTTTAATGCCCCTAATTCTCCTTTTTGATTTGTGAGGGAGGAATCAGCCCACTCCCCCATGGATCACTTATCTATAAATGTCCATATATTCACAGCTAGAATTATGCATATCAGGCTACATGTCAGACTACTCAGAGGGCTCACAATGGACTAGTTTTGAAAGGAGAGATTTATACGTCACCAAGGTAACTAAGAAAACTCAGCAAATATAAACATCATGAAACAAACAACCAAAGCACTGCAAAGATGATCATCAATATTAAATAACATCAAGTCTTATATCTTACTAACCCACTCCCAATGTCCACTTAATCATTAGATTTTTTTTCTTGAGTCCCAGATGTCCCATATAGTTGTCTGATCTCTGGATATATCTTCTCTTAGACATTCTGGAACAGGGCTTCAGTGGTTATAAATCCCTTGTAGAAATGCTTAGCTAATTCTGCTAAAATCTGCCAGTAACAAGACTTAATGCAATTTACTATAATCTCTTAAATTCCATTTGCCAAACCTCAAACTTCAGAGAATTTCAGTTCTTACAAACCATTTCCTGTTTCTATCTTTACTTACACCCTGTACCCAAAATAAGAATTTAAAAGAAAATAAGGATCTAAGTTGTAAAATGGACCTTCTGTCTTTTAAAAATGATCAGACAGATCGTTTAAATTGGGAAAATAATTTCACTTTTTTACAATTATCAATACAATTTTATATGTAAAATCCTTAATCCAATTTTGATTTCTTATTACTAAAACATACTTAAAGCCTGAATTTCCCTACTAGATAGATTTGGAAGTCAATATATATGCATGTGTGTGTATATATACATATATATTTCTTACAGAAAATAGTCTAATCTTGCTGCTCTCTCAAAGTTTACTAGTCCATTAATTAGAAAACTTTTATATTACATTTTTATCTTATTTTTTGTCCAATTCCCCCTTTATAATATCATTCCTATATCATAATTTAACACAAATACAGATTAAAATTGTAAAATTTTTCATACTTGCATCCTATTATAGTAACTCAAATGTTCTAGTATTAATTTACTAACTCATTAATAGATTTTAGTATTGCACTTACAAAACTTCTATGGAGATTTGCTATGAAAGGAATAGGAGGGCCATAATTATCCCAATATTGAGAATCATCCCCTCAAGGGCACAGAGTGACCTGATATATCCCATAACAGGGAAAAACCACTTCAACTCTGTTTGATTCCAGGCATGAGTCATATCTGACAGGCAAGAAATATATCTGGCATGTATCAAACTTCCAAAGGATACCAAATACAGGCTCAGAATTAACCAGATGGGGAAATTTCCTGTCCAGAAAGGAAAGAGCACAATGGGGAAACTGAGTCAAGAGGCTCTTACCTTAGGCCATGCCGAGGCTGTCCCCTCAATTTTCCCCATGGCAGATATTTACCTATAGGCAGTTTTCAGACTGCAACACATGCCATTCTCCACTACTGACTTTGTGACAATTCAGACAACAATTCCTGTGATTGGAATGCAAAACAGAAGCTTACTCCTAAGAAATTTTTCCACAAATAGCAAAATTTCACTATTTATACCTTAGGGCTTAAATACTGTTAATTTTCTCATGTTTCCCTAACTGTAACATTTCTTTTGTCCTTTACTTACAAATTAAAACTAACTACATTCTGAGGTTTCAGACATAAAGCAAATACCTCAGAATTGACTTATATTAATGTATTGAAGTTATATCTTTAAACCAGGAAACCATGCAAGCTATACAATTTATTAGCAAACAGGCATATTAAAAGAGTCAATAGTTTCCCAGTCTAAAGATCCATCTATTATACATGTTTTGCTAAGAAATCATATGACTTGGTTTATTTCCTCAGTTATCATGAATTATCCACCACAATATATAAATGTAATGGACTGCTATTGTGCCATAAGAAGCAACAAAAGGGATGATTTCAGAGAAATCTATAAAGACTTGTATGAACTGATGCCAAGTAAAATGAGCAGAACCAGGAAAACAATTTACATTTTAACAAAGGTGTTATAAAAACAAGCATCTTTGAAAGATTTAAGACCTCCAGTCAGTTTTGGGACCAAATTATGCCTATGGAGAAGATTGAAGAAAAGTAGCAATAGCCAAAATGAGAGGGAGAGAGAGGAGCTCTATGACCTTCAGAACGATTGGCCACCCACATTCCTCATCAAACCCATTCCAGAGGAGAAGCTTCATCTCTTATTAATTGCCCAAATCCACTCCCATTCCTATCTCTCTTCCTCTCCCTCTCCCTCTCTTCCCCCCTCTCCCTCTCTCTCAGAAGATCGCATTAGAATTACTATGAAAAAAAGAATTACTAAGAAATTTGAGACCACTCAACATAAGCATTTTCCTTCATCACTTCCCACCTCTTCTATCTCTCCTATGCCAGAAGAAAAAGAAGCTTTCCTCTTTGCCCATGCTCACCCCTTTCACCATCTCCAGGATTTCACATCTTCAGTCTCCTCCACTGGCTTCTTCCTCTCTAACTATATGTGTGGGATCAGAAGCAAGCATTTGTTAAATGACTGTTATGTCACTGGTAACATAAAGACATCCCACCTCCTCCACCCCCCAAAAATATACCTACCCTCAATGTACTTCAAATCTGTTGGGAGACAAATCTACATTGATTGGTGCAACATCACAGAGTATTAACAATCAGACAGATGAGCAAAAGTTTCCAATAGGAAGTCAAACCTTAGTCAAACCTTGAAGGAAAGTAATGATTCAAAGTAGCAAAGATAAGGCGTTCTGGTCCTGTGAAACAGTCTGTACAGAGGTACAGAGACAGGACATGGGGTGCTGAATTCAGATAATGGCAGAGCAAGGTCTTCCCTACACAAAATAGAAACAGAAAGGGCAGCTAGGTGGTGCAGTGAGTAGAGTACCTGTCCTGGAGTCAGGAGGACCTGAGATCAAATCTGACCTCAGACACTTGACACACTAACTAGCTGTGTGACTTTGGGCAAGTCACTTAACCCCAACTGCCCTCCAAAAAGAAAAAAAATAGAAACTTTTTGTTTCTAAATCAAAAAAGCCTCCTTTCTTACTCAAACTAACTTTCCTTTCTCTGCCAAGCTTCCCCAAATCATAATTTATACGTCTGCCTACCTTTTCCCATCACATTCCTCATTAACCCTTTAAAAATGGTCTTCTTTACCCTTCTTCTACTAAAGCTGTTCTACTAAAGGGCACCTACTGGTCACTAAATCAAATTTCTTAATTTTCCTCCTTAGATTTTCTACAGAATTTGACGCTGTTGACCACTACCCTTTTAAAAATGCTTTCCTCACTTGGATTTGGTGACAGTTCATTCTTCTGGTTTGCTCTCACTCCTTTGACTCCCCTTTCTCAATACCCACTGTTTCCTTTCTCCCCTCCCTTCCCCCTTAATATAAGGTATTCCACAAGACTCAACTGGGTCTGCCTCTCTTCTCTCTGCACCTTCTCCACTGTTGCTCTCATGTACCCCTATGGTTTTAGTTACGTCCTTCATGAGGATGACTTCCAACATTCTTCCCAGTTCTAAGTCTATGATTGTGTGCCCAATTAAGCTCATTTCGCCTCTCTGAGAGTGTATGGGTAACATTCTTCACCACTGATACCCTGGAATCATGGCATCTCATTGTGTTGATCAGATTCCTTAAACCTTTCCAAGTTGTTCTGTTGTTACCATATAAATTGTTCCATTAGTTCTGCTCACTTCACTTTGCATCAGTTTTCAGGCTTCTCTGAAACTGTCCCTCTAATTATTTCTTATGATATAATAGTGAGTAAGTATTATTAAGCACCTACACGCTGGCCACTGTGCTAAGTACTGAAAATGCAAAGAAAGGCAAAAGATAGTTCCTGCTCTCAAGGAGCTCACAATCTATTATGGGAGACAAGGTGGAAACAATTTTGTACAAATAAGACATAGGCAGAATAAAGCTGTAGATGATCCACAGTGCTCAGTTCCATTCATATGCCATAATCTGTTCAAATTCTCCAAATGAGGGGCACCCCCTTAGTTTGCAGATCTTTGTCATCACAAAAAGAGCTGCTATAAATATTTTACATATGTGTCCTTTTCCTCTTTCTTTGATCTTATTGTGATATAGACTTCATAATGGTATTGCTGGATCAAAAGGTATTCAGTTTAGTAACTTTTGTGGGCAAGCTATCAACAGTCAAATGAAAAATGCTCCAAATCACTAATAATGTGAGAAACATAAATTAAAGCAAATATGAGGTTCCACCTCTTACCAATAAGATTGGCAAAGTTGACCAAAAAAGGAAAATGACAAATGTTGGAAGGGCTTCAAGAAGACAGACACATAAATGTATTGCTGGCAGAGCTGGGAATTGGTCCAATGACTCTGGGAAACAATTTGGAACAAATCAATCTTCTTAATGTATAGTTATGATAATGTCACTTGCCACTCAAAAACTTTTGGTGGCTCCTCCCATTGTCTACAGAAGAAACTCTAAATATCTTGATTTAAAATTCAAAGCTATAATGATCAATTTGGCTATAACCTGCCTTTTCAACCTTATCTCATGCTATCTCCCTCCTTATATCTGGGGCTCCCTCTACCTTGGACTCTTTATCTACCTTAGAAGAAGTCTTTACATCCACACCTTTGCTAAGATCAGGATGTCTTTCTATCCTTCTCCAAAATCTGCCCAATGAAGCCCTAGCTATCCTTCTAGAGCCAGCTCAAATGTCACCACCTCCATTTCCCAGTTCTCTCAGCTAGAAGTCATCTCTCCCTCCCATGAACCTTCGTAGCTTGTGGGAAATACATTTCATGCACTTTTCCTGGGCTTTTTCTTATCTTGGTCATTTTTGTATATGCCATTTCCTCTACTAAATCATAAGTTCCTTGAGAAAAAAACAATTATTTTAACCTTTGTATGCCAGCAGCTTTCACAATTCATTGCACACAGTAGGCTCTTAATCGACAGTTCCATACTGCGGGGATGAGGGGTGCGATGCCCCAGCAATCTGGAAAGCCATGTAAAAAAATTTGGCCCTCCATTTGTAACAGAGAAGAAATTGTGTATGTTCATTATATTAAGAGATAAAATATATTTATGTTGCATAATATTAGACATATATTTTATGCATTTCTGAGTTTCTAAATGTTTTCTGTGTCATCTGCTGACCTTTTTGCCTGTTGTCTGCAGCTTCTACAAAACTCCCCCAAATTCCCATTTAATTTTTTTATGGTGACCCATCATATATCAAAACTGGATTGGGGAAAGTCACACTATGGAAGTAACTGTGCACATTCCTTAACCTGACATCCAAGGCCCTCACAATCTGGCTACAAGCTGCCTTTTCAGCCTAATTTCACACTACCCTGTAGTCCAGGCAAACTGGCTGACTCACCATCCCCGGTTCTGATCTTGCTGTCTCTTGTCTGGTCACATTATCTCCCACACCTAGCATAGATTCAAGTCAAGTCCAAAAGCATTGATTTATTAAGAACTTACTATGAGCTGGGCAGCGTGGAAAGGATTTGGGATAAAAGGAAGGGCAAAAGTGGTTCCTGCCCTGGAGGAGCTCACAGTGTAACAGGAAGACAGCATGTAAACAAGCCATAGACTTAATTGGAAGTGATCGACAGAGGGAAGGTCCTAGAATTGAAGGAGGTAAGGAAAGGCTTCCTGCAGAAGGCAGGATTTTAGTTGGGATTTGAAGGAAGCCAGAACATGGAGATAAGGAAGGAGAAGGTTCCATACATCAGAGCCAGCCAGTGAAGATGCACAGAGTCGGAAAAAAGAGATAGGAGAAGGATTCCCACGCCCCAGCCCTTTGTGGAGTTGAGAGGTTCCCTGGTATCACGCATTATACATATTTCAGATTTTTTTTCTAGTTATTGATCAATTATGCTGAGTTTTTCTCTCTCCTTTTTTCTTTTTTTAAATCTTAAATAATATTTGTTATACAGAATGGCTCTCTGAGGGAGGGAAGGAGAGAAAGGGATATGCTGGGGGAAACTATAGTGATGTAAAAAATACATCAATAAAATTTATTTTTTTAAAAATGAAAACTTGTAATATCAAGGAAATGGAATATCTTGAACAAGGAATGGCAAGGAGACCATTGTCACTGGATGGTGGGTTATGTGTGGAAGATTAGAAAGGTAGGAAGGGGCTGGGTTCTGAAGGGCTTTAAAACAGAGTCTTTTATCTGGCCCAGAAGATATAATAAGGAATGACCTGCAGCTTATTGACTAAGGAATGGCACGGTCAGACCTATGTTTTAGGAAGATTGCTTTGATAGCTAAGGACAGGATGGACTGGAGTGAAGAGGGAATTAAGACCAGGAGACTGTGCAGAATACCACTGCAATGGGGATGCTTCCCCCTTTGATTTTTGACTTTTGAAATCCATCCCTTCTTTCAAGTTCCAACTTGTCTTCCATGAAGCCTGACGTGATTCCCCCCACCCCTTTCTCCCCAGTGGAAATAATTTCTTGGGGCAGGTAGGTGGCACAGTGAATACAGCACTGGCCCTGGAGTCAGGAGGACCTAAGTTCAAATCCAGCCTCAGACACTTAACACATACTAGCTGTGTGACCTTGGGCAAGTCACTTAACCCCAATTGCCCTGCCCTCCCCCCTCCAAAAAAAAGCATAAAAAAAATCATTTCTCACTCCCATGAACTCTCACTGAATATTGTGGAGCCTCTCCTTTGCATAAACTACACTTTCCGGTGCACTATCATCGTGTGTGTACATATTATTTCTTTGAAAGGAGGTCTTATTTTATCTGTAGAGTCAGGATTCAGTACGTGCTCTTGCATTGACTGCAAGTCAAAAATCAGTCATTGCTTATACTTAGTCCAGTCCTATGAACCATACTGTAACAGCTGGGTGGACAATCAAACATAAACAGACTAGCTACACACTAATTGGGGGACAACGAACCCAGCCACAAGGTCTCCCTATAGGTTCAAGAATGTTCGGCAGAAGTTCTGAAAAGGAGGAGGAGGATCTGGGTAGATCTTGCCCTGGGAGAGGTTTCAAGTGAGGCTGAAGAGAAAGTCAAGGCTGTTGGGATTCTGTACCTTGTCTATTAGGTTGGAGAGAAAGTTCCTGTTGGAGAGATGTCATAGAGAAACAGAGACTTAACTTATTTGGGACTCACTCAATGTGAACAGCTCAGTGCAGGGGAGGGAGTGAAGCAAGACCCGAGTTCACATTTGGCCTCAGGCACTGACTAGCTGCCAAAGCCAAGCCAATCATTTAACTGCTGCCTGCCTTGGTTTACCCAACTGTAAAATGGGGGTAACAATAGTTACTCAGGGTGGTTGTGAGGATCAAATGGGTTAATATTAGCACTGGGCCTGACACGTAGTAGGCACTACAGAAACACTTATTCCCTCCATCTCTCTAATGGATAATCTTTCCATAACCATCTCAACCTTCTCCCTTTGCCCCCAAATGTTTATTTATGTCCTTCCACGAGGGGAGCAGGGGAGTCAGGCAAGTTCTGCCTCATTGATCCTCATTTAGTGAATGAATAGGATGGCAGACCTCCTATAACTAAACTGAAAAAATGCAAACCTGTCTCCTACTTATATGCTGGACCTCCTGGTAGAAAGAATGCAGAGTTACTAATGAAATCCTAATAAAAATATGAACTCACATTTATGTGAAGCTTTATTCTTCATCAGAATGCAGGATCTAGAGTCAGAGAACCTGGGTTCACGTCCTGCCGCTAATGCTGACTGCCTGTGTGACCCTGACCAGGTCACTTTAACCTGAAATGGGCAGGATTGAGTTAAGTAGAAATCTCAGTGAAATAGTCTGATATTCTGTAAAATTAAAGAAATCAAATAAGCCCTGAATACCCAAGCTGAACCAGGAACTAGCAGGCTCAGAAATTAGCAGGCCAAAACTGGGAATTAACCCAAGATAGAACTAG
>CM053594.1:357715362-357810439 GCA_028646575.1 Pseudocheirus occidentalis | reverse complement strand
TATATTTATAATATAAATAATGTATTATAATAGAATAATATTATAATAATATTAATATACAGTTAATATTACTATTATATAATATTATATATTATATTATTTTTACCACGTCCTGTGGTAATATACCATGTTCATAGATCAGCCAACACACAGAAGACCATCCAAAGTAAATTCGGGGTAATTTACTGAGCGGGAAAGTGCTAGCAACTAGCAGAACCAGGAAATCTTCTCACTAGAGGTAGCTAGGTGGTGCATAGCACACAGAGTGCTGAGCCTGGACTCAAGAAGCTGTTTGTTCTTCAGTCTTGTCCAACTGTTTGTGACCCGCATTTGGACTCTTCTTGCCAGAGCTACTGCAGCGGCTTTCCTTTCCTTCTCAAGTTCATTTTATAGATGAAGAAACGGAAGTAAACAGGGTGAAGTGACTTGCCGAAGGTCATACCTAGTAAATATTTTAGGCTAGATTTGAACTCAGATCTTTCCGATTCCAGGATGGTCATTCTATCTACTGCACCACCTAGTTGCTGAGAATAAGGAAGACCTGAGTTCAAATCCAACCTCAGATGCTTGATAGCTTTGTTACCCTGGGGACACCCCTTCACCTCTGTTTGCCTCAGTGTCCCCAAATATAAAACGGGGGTGATAACAGCACCTATCTTGAGGGGCTGCTATGAGGATCAGATGAAATCACACTTGCCATAGCAGGTGGCATGTAAATGCTTATTTTCTTTCCCTTTCCTTAAGCTGAGCTATAAAGGTCTTTAAGAGCCAGAAGCAAAGAGGCAGAACACTCCGGATGTGGGACAAAGGCAGAGAGGTAGGAGATGGAATATTACCCATGGAAAGCCACAAAGAGCTCTGACTGACTAGGCCGCTGAATGCATGAATGAAGTTTCCATGATGGCAAGAAGATGGAAGGGATATGAGAGGAAGAGGTTTAATATGGCAGCTTGTGGGGAAAAATTTGTGCATGATCATCTCTAGCCTCCATTTCAGTTCTTCAGTTCTAGGATTCTGCTGTTCGTGAAATGTTTCCTTGGTTCAGTCCTTATTCTGCTGAAGCAGCATCTTTCCATACATTACTTGTCACAGAGGAAGCAGGTTCATTTTGTCTGATTTCTTGGTTTTTATAGCCTGGATCCATGTAAACAGACGTGTATCATTGGCCAAGTGTTCCTGGGACTTCTGTCTACAGCAGCGTGCTGGGTCTCATTCTGGTTGATGTTTGTAAACTTCCTCACACCTACCTTCCAAGGGAGGGCAACTGGGGTTAGGTGACTTGCCAAGGTCACTTGGCTAGTTTTGTGTTAACTGCTTGAGGCCAGATTTGAACTCAGGTCCTCCTGACTCCGGGGCCAGCGCTCTATTCACTGCACCACCTAGCCACCCCCACACCTACCTTCTTAAATTTTTTAGACTTGGTGGGATGAGAGTTGAGGTGACAATGAGCCTAGGTGACAATGCCTATGAGGTACATTGATTGGCTGACATATCCCTAGAGTATTGTGAGGAGTTCTTTCTTGGCCAGGGATGGACCCCTGTCACATTAACTGCTCCTGGGCCATTAGTCCTTCCTTGGCAAGCATCCTCGGTGAGGAGGAGGATCAAACACCAGACGGCTAAAAAGGGGCCTTTAGCTTAGGGCTCATCTGAGAAAGGCTCGAGTTGGTGAATAAGAATGGGTATTATATAAGCTATGCTCACCAGGCCAATCTGTGCTTAAGTCCTATGTTCTTTTCTTTTTTTTTTTTTGAGGAGGGAGGCAAGGCAGTTGGTGCTAAGTGACTCGCCAAGGTCACACAGCTGGTAAGTGTCAAGTTTCTGAGGCCAGATTTGAATTCAGTTCTTCCTGACTCCAGGGTTGGTGCTCTACTCAGTGTACCACCTAGCTGTCCCTCCATATATTCTTTAGTATAAATTAATGAAGAGTCTTTTTCATTGCTGTGCTTTCCATGGGACAGTAGCTAGACAACATTGTTACAATGGCCCAGAACCAGGAAGATCTGGGTTCAAGGCCTGCTTCTGACATACATTGTTTGTGTCACTTTGGGGAAGTAAGTTATTTTTTAATTTAAATTGATTTGCTTATTTACTTTTAATTTACAAGATTCAGTTCCACAGTCCCTTGAGTTTCACATTTTCTTTCCCCCCTCCCCCCCATGGTGGCATGCAATCAAGTATTGGATCTGCAAATAATTTCACATTGGACATTAGTCTGGTTGTATAGAAGGGTTGTAACCAATGGAGTGAACAATGGGAAAAAAGAAAGAAAACCAAACATGGAAAAGCATGTAGATTGCTTCAGTCTCTATTTAAACTCTGGTCTTTCTAGATCTTTCTCTGAATGTGGAATCTCCTTCCATCCTGAGACTTGTAGAGTTGTCTTTTAACTGTGTGTTGCTGAGAAGAGTCCAGTTTATCAAGGTTGGTTGTCATACATGTGATGTGTCTGTGACTGTGTACAAATTTCTCCTGGTTCTGCTCTTTTCGCTCAGCATCAGTTTGTATAAGCCTCTCTAGATAATTATGAAGTTCATCTCCTTCCCATCTCTTATACCACAATAGTATTGCATTACATTCATATACCACAACTTGTTCAGCCATTCGCCAATGATGGGCATCACCTAAGTTTCCAGTTCTTTGCCACCACAAAGAGAGCTGCAATAAATATTTTTGTACATATGGGTCTTTGGGGAAGTAATTTATTAACCTCTCAGTGTGCTAGGCAATGTCCTGATTGGGAGTTGTATGATGTATGTCCATCTGCACTGGCAGTGAATATTTCCTGATCTGTGAGTTAACCTACATCAATGACATCAGAGGTCAACTTGAGTTTGAGTACCCAGTAACACTCTTCCCCAAATCCCAAACAAAGGGGGACAGTATCTTATTCACACCTAGGTCAAGAAAGCAAGCTAAGTGTCAAAGTCTGGACGTTATGACTGTAGCCACAGCAACAATGATAGTATCTGTCTTGGTTTTGAGGAATAACTGAGAGAACTGGGGCTACTGAGAAGCTGGAACCTGAAGACGAGGAAGACCTGGGGAGTCAGCTGCAACTGCTCATCTTTTCCTACCTAAAGGATCTAGATGCCCTGGTCAGCCTGCAGTTTAGTCCTTCTCAGCCTCAGATGAGCCCCTTTCCTTCTGCCACCACCCTAGCCAATATTGCAATGTCTCTCAATCTCCCAGCCCATTAATTAAGCAGTCATTTATTTACGTAGAATGTACAGACATGACCTCTTGTCAGCAGCAAAGAGAAACACAAAAACTACTATGGCTGATGTTGCCCCTTAATGACTTGCTTTGTGTCTTGGGAAGGACAGTAATAAAAACCTCTCTCAGGACCACCTTCCTTACAAAGATGTTAGGAGAAATAATTGGGTCACACTTAAAAAAATAGTCCTGGGTTTTCAGAGAAGACACAAGGAACCAATTTTCCTCAAATGTTCACATCCATCCTTGAGGCCCATATTACTCCTCCAGTTCACTAGAGAACTCTTTGGCATCATTACTGAATTTGGGCCAATGTGCCTCTTGGTGCTTATAGGTTAGAGTTTTGCAGCAGAAGGATAAAACGAGTCAGTTCTCAGCAAATTTTGTCTTCTCTTACACTGTTAGCTTGGGTCCAACAATCTCAATTTAGTGAGTCCAAAAAGTTCCTGCTTCCTCAATTCCAGAAGGCCAGAATCGGTAGGATTGAGAGAACTGATCATAGCCTAAAAAGTCAAGAAAAACTCCCGCCTGTATATAATGGCACCTGGAATCATTAGTGGGCACTCATTTTCAACCTGTATCTTTTTCTGGTTAAGTAGGTTACAGGGAGACATGGATTTGATGCTTGCATTCAAATGATTATTTTTTTTTTCATTTCAAGAATTTTATGCCATCCCTTGTGTTGACTGGATATCATGAAATCATGACCCTGTCTTTGAGGATGAGAATCCTTTCTTTTAGGCCTTGGAAGGTCACACCACACAGCAAAGAGTTGAATGAATGCTCCAGAAGGGTTCTTGGGATTCGTGATGGAGAGATCTTGGAATATTCACTGAACACCCCTGATAGATAAGACAGACATTCCACCAGCCAGTGCTCAGCGCTGAAGACCTTCCAAAAAGCTTTTAATGCTCAGTTGAGCTATGAAGTAATAGGCAAAGAGGATGTGACTTTTGTGTCTCATAAAACTGGAATGCTATTTTCTGAATTAGGAAGGAAAAAGAAGGGACAGAATGAGAAAGAGAGACCAAGGCCACCCAATACAGCAGTGGACTATGTGAGTGTCCAGCCCAGAGGAAGTGTTTGATAAAGGCTTGCTGCTGCTGCTAGCAACGAGTGCTTAGGACAGCCAACTGAATGGCTAAGCAGGCATTTGACAAACAGAGAGGATGAGAAATACAGACACAGAGAAGTGGCAAGGCTGTAACTGGGGGAAGATTTCAGTATGAAGTAGACATCAGGAACACAAAATGGAATGACGGTCAGTTCTGAAAGTTTATTGTTCTTTTATATAAGCATGAAACTTTTTTTTTTTTGCCTACCCAAAGAGAGGGAGCAGGTAGGTGCTGGTGAATGGTTCCTTGGAGGATGATAGTCTAATTTCTCTTTTTACAAAATTAAAATAATCTTTAAAATGTCACTTTGTATATAGTTTCTTTCTAAATTATGCCAATTCATTGCAAGGAAGGACTATTAGTAGAATATTCTAGAAAACAATCAGTCCTTATCAATTGACTTGGCATTAATGGAACGGTTGAATGATAGAGGTTCTTTGTCAACCTAGACTTAACTTGCTCTGTAGCTAAAGGAGAAGAAGAATGAGGAGGAGGAGGAGGAGGAGGAGGAAAACAAGGAGGAGGAGAAGGAGGAAGAGGAGGAGAATGAACATCTATAAAGTGTTTTAAGGTTTGTACTTCACTACAAACAAAATGCTGGACATGAACCTGAAGCATCAGGCCAGCCTGAATGAGACCCAACTTAGAATTACTAGGACAAGGTAAAAATTAATAATGGTCCCTATGAAATCTTCTTTGATAGGAATGTGCCATTTGAGGGCAAAACATTCAACTATTGGTCTTTTGTGATCAGAATTCTAGAGAAAACTCTTAAATGTCATATGTGAATGTCATTTTGTTGACAAAATATTTTCTTTATGACCACCTTTAAAGTAGGTAGCGAAGGCTTCTGTGGAGGGGCATATTTGTTGTATAAACTGCTGTACAGACTATATAGACTACTGTATAGAAGGCATAGGGGGGCTATGGACCCTTCTTTTATAGAGGAGGAAACTAAGTCTGGGAAGTTAAGTGACGTCCCATAGCTAGTAAATGATGGAAGAAAGACTCAAGCCCAAATTTCAGGACTCTGATTCCTCCACTGATTACTCTATCCACAATGCTAGCCTTCCTATATTACAGAAAATGTAAGGCATTGTTATTATTAAACAAGGTGGGCTTCAATGATAAGGGCTCTGAAGTCTCTTTCTGGCCCTATTGCTAACTTTCTGACATCTACCACATCTGAGAAGCACCACTTCCCCCTGGACTAGACTTTTATATCCTAGATTGACTAGAAAACCACATCATGGGGCCATGTCTTAGCCCCCTGGATTAATCAAATCTCAGAGACAGCTTACTAGCCATGCCAGAATGGCAGATATTAACCATATCAATGAAACAGATAAAAACTCTTCCTGCCCCAGTTAAATGTAAAGAGTCCCTAAAACTTGAGGCACCAGAAAGTTAGCAATAGGGCCAGAAAGAAACTTCAGAGCCCTTATCATGCATTGTCTTCATTCATGAGACAACTGACCAACCAAAATCCACCATAGAAAACTAATACAGATACCTTTGTTGTATTATTCTCAAATAATCGACACTTCTAAGGGAGTTAGGGAGACCAGAGGAACTTCTGATCTTTTTCCTATAGCAATAACATCCTTTTCTCTCTACACAGTCACCAATTTTAAATAGTTACTAATACTCAGCATGAAATATTAATCCCTGGCAAGAAGTGGAATTGTAGCACACCCAGCTCATCTGAGATATGGACAGGTCTTAACCAAATACAGCTGTGCAATCTCTTTTTTTAAAATTTGTTTTCTTGTTTACATTATTCATTTTCATGAGATTTTTGAATTCCAAATTTTCTCCCTCTCCCCTGCCCCAACCCCTAAACAGCGATCCCACTGTAAAGCCCCTCCCCTGATCTGCTCTCTTACTTTCTGGTAGGGCAGGGAGGGTCTCCCTACCCCATCCCCTGTATATCTTAATTCCTAGTTGCAGATATGTACAATCTCTTTTGAAGATGCCAGCAGGCTCCTTATGCCTTGTGCTATAATTCACAGAGTATGTGGCAGTCATATAAAACCAGTGGCTACCTTTTTTCAATGAATCAAGCCCTTGCAGGAGATTGCAACAGAGAAGGAGACTGAAAACTTGAAGATAAGATGGAAGGAATTTTAGTTGTAACAACATTTAATGTTAATTCATTCTCTTTGTGATAGCTTAGTGCTATGACCCCTGATTATCATGGTTCATGAATATTAGTGGTTAGATACTAGAACCTACTTTGGTGGTTTCTAAGTCACATTTCCATGTATAATTTTAGCCTATGATAGCACTCTTGTTTAAATTCCAGATTTTAAAGAGCAGCCCCAGTAGCCATATAAAAATATGAATTACTGCTGATTGCGGTACAGAGCAGCCCAAGTGGATTTACTTGGTAGGGAATCTGTCTGGTCCAATAAACATACCTTCATTAGTGATTCTGTCTATCCTGAACTCATAGCTCTGGGGGTGAAGGCTAATTCTCAAACTGATTACACTAATCATCTATCAGTAGGAGCAAAATAACAAGCAACAATTGGAATGTTTCTTCTTCTTGATAAATCACAAAATACAACAGATCTGCATTTGCCATTCCTACAGTTTCAGTAATTCTATTCAAAACATCGGCAATGAAGGATAAACCAAGGAAACAGATCACAGTATCCCTCCATCTCCCAAGTACTTTTTCTCATCTCTGCCATCAGCACCAAGAACATCTTCAACCTACTGTCTGGACAGCTTAATTTTCTGGTCTCCTGAATGCTTTTGTAATTCAGAAAGTACACTGACTTATTTTTATGGGTCATTTAGAACTGAAATTTCTTCAACAAGTGGGACTGAAGATGAAAAGTGACTGATGGTAACCTTTCCAGGGTTATTTATTACCTTCAGCATACAAGACATCCATCCAAGCATGAAACTCCCAGTGCCCCACTGACTAAAAAAAGTTCAAATATTTTTTAAAAAGCAGACATTAAAAATATTTAGACTTTAAATCTAGACTCCATTGGAAATTTCTTTCATATTCAGAGATGCATAGGTTGTAGGAAATATATTTCTGGTATTATGGCAAGGCAGGCTGATCACAATATTTCTAGCCAGAAAAAAAGCATTTGTTTGTGGGGTAGGATTTTTCCACAGAAATATATGCTACTGAAAGATCCTCTAGGATATCTGAGCTGTAACTATAATGCTGTTAGTCTGGATCCATAATCCACAAGCAAATTAATCAATCTCTTTATTTTATGGCAAAATATACATGTGCATATTCTCTCCCGTATGGATATATACACTCATATACACATAAAACACATATATACTCATAAATGTTACAAACCCAAGAACCAACTGTAGGCTAATTTTCAAAGGACAGAGTACTGGACCTCATGTCAGAAAGATCTGAGTTCAAATCCAGCCTCGGACACTTGGGCGTGTGACCTTGGGCAAGTCATCCTTTTTGACTTCTCTATAGCATTTGACATTGCTGTGTACTATATGCTCTTCAGATTTTTGTGATATTGCTCTATTTTAATTATCCTTCTTGTCTATTTTACCAGTTCTTTATCCTTGTTATGCCCACCCACTGTGAATACTCCCCATCTTCTCTTTTTTCTCTATACCCTCTCACTTGGTTAATCTCCTCACTCACACGGGTTCAGTCATTATCTCTGTGAAGATTAATCACAGACTTGTTTGCTGTCATGTAGTCCTTCATTTGTGTCTAACTTTGTGATCTCATGGACCATGGTGTGCCAGTACTGTCCATGAGGTTTTCTTGGCAAAGATACTGGGGTGGTTTGCCATTTGATTTTCCAGTAGATTAAGGAGAGCTGAGGTGAAGTGACTTGCCCAGAGTCACACAGTTAGCAAGTGTCTGAGATTTGAACTCAAGTCTTCCTGACTCCAGGCCCAGCATTCTATGCATTGAGCCATGTAGCTACTTATCCTCAGAGAGTCAGCCTTAATTTCTCTCCTGAGCTACAGTTCCACAACATTGATTGTATTTTGGACATCTTGAACTGTATGACCTGTAGGTATCACGAACTCAACGTGTCCAAAACAGAACTCCTTCTCTTTCCCCCCAAATTCTCCCCTCTGTCAAACTTCCCCATTACCATTGAAGGCTCTACCATCTTCCCAGCCCCCAGACTTGTAACCTCATTGTCATGCTTGACTCTTCCCCCTCACCTATCCCATCTTCCAATCCAATTACTATGGGAAGCCTTAGCTTCACAACATCTGCTCATGTCCTGTTCACTATTACAAGACAATATTACAAGGCCATTCCATATGAACAGTAGAAGAGAGAAAAGAGGATTGTATTTGAAACTGTAGATGTCTCTTCTTGCTTTCATTTTTAAAGAACATAATAATTCAACCTATAGATAGATCTCAAAACTATCCTGTTTGTCTGCACTTTTAAACAAAATTCTAGTCTTTCTTGTGTTCTCTTCTCTAAAAAAGAGATGCCTCAATCACAATGGGTCTAAATTTTTAAAATTTTATTTTAAGTAATTAATTTTTAGTTTTCAACATTCATAATGGGTCTAATTTTATCAGACCGAGGACTGACCTCATCCTAAATGACCGATAGGTCTTTATTTTGACCAATAGTCCTAAAGTTACTCCATTCTTCATATAGAAACTTGAGGTCAGATTGAGCAAGAAGTAATCAAATAACCCAGGTCAAGAGAAGGACCAATAAATGGCCAGGACCTTGCTCCTTGGATGTCCATGTTCTTTCCTTGGTTCTCTATTTCACCTTGGGCTGCGACCTGGATCTCCTCTCTCATTCCCTTTAATTGCTGTTATGATTTACCTGACATTGGGTCACTGGAAGAGGGCAATTCTCCAGAGTTCTCCAAGAGCATTTTCTCATTCCTTTCTCCATATAGAAAATACTGACACAAAATCCTCCCCAGTGATAGCAGACCAGTTTTGGCCGCTAGTGTAAAAGACGGTGCAATTCAAATGCAAACACTGCACCCTGGATTTGGTTTTTAATATCACTTAAGATGGCAATACCATTGGGAATTAATGAGCTGAGGTATTAATTCAACCACAAGGGCAAATCTCAGAGGCTGGTCTTCAAAACACACAGTATTCGGATTATCTGAAGTTCTACTTTGAAGCCCAGTTCAGGCATATTGTTGGATGGAGCCCAAATCACTTCTACTCATCCCTGATTTATGATACAGTAAGAAAGATACAAATGCTATTTCTCCTGGGTTTTTCCCCCTTAAAATGTCATGCTACTGCCCAGAATTAAGCTTCACCTTTGCTCTCTAGAATTACTGTCTCCTCTAGTCATTAGTCTTGGAATGAAAGAACATCCACGTTTTTACTGCTGTCAGTGAAAACTGGTCAGTGGTCCCACGGCATCCTGGGAATATTGTTCTTGGGCCAGGGCACCACACAAACCAAGTTGCAGAGTGTTGGCATCTGACATGACGACAGCAATTTCTCATCCAGCGTCACCTTCTGAGGTTAGCTTACCAGAAACGACCCAGGCAGCTCAAAGCAACAGATCAGATAATAAGTGGAGGACAGGGTCGGTCTCTGGTCATTGAACCAAAAGGCAGATACCAGGAGAGCCTTTGACTGAAAAGTCACTTCTTAGCCCTGGAAGAGTGAAATGTTTCTCTAACTTTCCAACAGCTTCAATGAAAAGCTGATAATCATTATGTTTAAGAACAATTTAGATGAGACACAGAGAGGGGAAATGCTAACAACAATACCAGCTGTTGAGTCAGGGTTAAATCCTGTCTTTGATTCTTTGGATCTATGTGACTTGGTGTCAATTCACTTTATGCCTGTGGGACTCAGTTTTCACATCTGTAAAATGAGGTGGCTTGGCTAGAGGTTCTCTAGGTTTCCTTCCAGATCTATGGCTGCTATCCCTGGAATCCCTAGGGAAGAGGGAGATGGAACGGAATCTTATGCATTGCATTTAATACGTACTCACTCCACGAAGGGAAGTTATGTGTTGTTATTTGGACTCTTTGTCATCCCATTTATTTGGGTTTATTTGGCAGAGATACTGAGGCAGTTTGTCATTTCCTTCTCCAGATCATTTTATAGGTGAGGAAACCGAGGCAAATCCTTCCTTTTCAAAGTTAAGTGACTTGCCCAAGGTCACACAACTTGGAAGTATCTGAGGCTGGATTTGAACTCACAAAGATGAGTCTTCCTGATTCCGGCCCAATACTCTGTCTACTGAGCCATCTAGCTGCCCCTTTGCATCTCTAGAACCTTGAAAAGTACCTGGTGTGTAGTAGGTGCTTAACAAATGTTTGAAGGTGCCAATTGACTGACTAACTGACTATACCAAAGGTCTTGCAAGAAATGGACTTTCAAATAATTTCATGGCCTCTTCCCTACTACCCTATCATCTCCCCAAACCCCCATCCGATGTTCATTCTTTATGTGCAACAAATCCAAGAGGCAACTTGAATGGAAGGTTAGGAATTACTGAAGTAAACATTTAATCAGTTTCTGGAGATACATCAAGAAAGTGCTTCCTGTGCTGACCTCCTATTCACACTTGAGGGCGCTCTGGGATCGTTTGATACACATGGTGGGAAAAGCATGAGGGTCTGGTCAGCTTTAGTGATATGCTTGAAGGGAAGGTGTTTTTGTTAGTTTTCATTTGCTTTTTTACTTTAACAACACAGTCCTAACCTGGATCATGGATTCAGAACTGGGAGGGATATTTAGAACATGTTATGGGTCTGAAGAACTTGGTTTCAGGGACTCAGAGCATTCAAATGTGCCCGGTACATCCATGTGGCCTGGATCTCACCTGAGCTTTGAGGTGGAAACTTTTCCAGGATGAGCTCATTGGGAATCCCCCTTCCCAGCCTAAGCAACATTCAAAAGCACGCGTGCAGATGAGGGTATTATACAAGGTATGGTGAACGAAGGTCCTCAATGAAACTTGCCATTAGACTCTAGAACAGGGAGAGTGAGGTATTATTTTTCTGAAGAGCTTTAAAAGTAGTTGCAAGGTCTGAGTGACAGTGGAAAGAGTACAGGATTTGGAGTTAGAGTTCAAATCTTGGCTCTTCTATTAACTGTCTGTGTGACCTTGGACTAGTCATTTAAACTCTGGGTCTTAGTTTCTTCATCTGTCAAATGAGGGAATTGGACCAGTTGGACCTCTGAGATCCCTGCCAACTCTCAGTCTATGGGGCTGTGGATCCTTCCAGAAGGTGAGGGGATAGACTGGATGACTTCTCAAGCTCTTCTCCTGTTTTATGATTCTAGGTATTTGAGTTATTTCATTTCTCTTTAGGATTCCATTTAATTATTTTTGGTATCTGATGAGAGGCTGCTAGTGTCTTAGGAGGCATTCTTTCCTCTCCCACTGTTCCCTTGTGACCTAGCAGCACATATAGGTAACTGAGGGGTCAGACTGGGGAGTAGATATCATTGCTTGTCCTTTCTTTTCAAAGAGGACCAATGATATCATGGGGTGATGGCTTGACTTGTGCATGGATGGGACTTAAGTGAGGCAGGGCTGTGCAAAGTCATCAGCCTCACCTTCTCTTCCAGAGTCCCTGAAGTCCAGTGGCAGGACAAAAGTCAGTATTGCTGATAATGGTCTGGCATGCTGTGGATGACCTTGGCATCTTCATGTCTAACCAAGCTCTAAGCGCTCCATAGCACCTGCTTCAGCTCCTTTCATGGACTTCAGAACAAATTGTTCTCATTCACCTGTTCTGCTGGGGGAAGTTTTCACGTGTTTGGGCAGACATCCCCCTAACTCACCAATAGGTTTGAGACCTGTCAGTTACCCTCAATCTGGTTCAGCACTTCTGCTGAGAGGATTTTACTGGGGTGTGGTCTCTTCCTGGAGCCACAGGTGAGAGTAGGGTGATATGTGGACACCCAAGGTGGATGAGCAGCCTTGCAAAGGACTCACAAGCCCCACACCAGAGGTGCTAGTTCTCCCTGAATGCCCTATGCACCCCATATAATAGGGAAGAGAATAAATACAACACAAATGCTGATCTGGACTTCTCCGGGTAGAGCTGACTTTTGGATGCTCTTGGCACTCACTGTCATCAATTTAAGAACAATTGTTACTGGCTTAGAATCTAGAGTTGGGGTTGACATCATTTGATAAAACCTAATAGGACTATGACCACCAACCAAAAAATATGCTTGACTTAATAGCAATAGCAGCTACCCTTTGTGTAGGACCTACTACGTGCCAGGCATCATGCTAAGCGTTTTTAGAAATTGTGGTTGTTCAGTTGTATTCAGCTCTTTATGACCCTATGGACCATAGTACGCCAGAGCCTTCTGCCCTCCACTATCTCCTGAATTCCATCCAAGCTCATGCTGGATGCTTCCATGACACTATCTATCCATCTCATCCTCTGCTGTCGCCTTCTTTTGCCTTCAATCCTTCTCAATATCAGAGTCATTTCCCAACATCAGCATCTTTTCCAATGAGTCCTGTCTTCTCATTATGTAGCAAAAGTATTTAAGCTTCAGATTTGGTATTTGTTTCACAAATTACAGTTTTACAAATGTAAATAATGCTGTTTTTACAATTATTACCTTATTTGATCTTCCCAACAACCCTGAGAGATAAGTGCTATTATTATCCCCATTTTATAGTTGAGGAAACTGAGGAGACAGAGGTTAAATGACTCACTCAGGGTCACATGGCCAGTAAATATCTTTAGTGGTAACCACACTGGCATACCCAGGGTAGCTGCTAGCACAGATTCTTAGATCTGTTTCACTAGTAAAGATAGCTGTTCAAGGGGTCAACAGTCTTTTAATTACATACACTAGTTCAGGGTACAAGTCAGCACCCTGGACTTCAGAGAAAATGCAAACAAAGAAAATACAAGCAGAGAAAGACCAACAGACAGGGCTCTGGCTACATGAATCAACTATACACTTTTACATGTATCCCTGGATCAAGAAAGCCTTTACATCTAAGCAGTTGGGGAGTTCTGAACAAATGGCCACTCTGAATCTTGATCAGGGAATCATGAGACCCTTCTCATAAGTGAGCCCCCAAAGCAAAATACCAACTCAGAGTATACACACACTTCTCCAAGCCAGAAGGCATCACAACCATCCTGACTCAGTGCCTAATTAGAAATTAGCAAAAGGTGTGAAAGCCTTCCTAGAAGCAAGCCTCCCCTAAGCAAGCTTCCTTTGATGGGCTCCACGTGAGGCCTATTAATGGGTCTGGAAGATCTTAAATCCTATTAACATTACAGTATCTGAGGCTATATTTGAACTCAAGTCTTCCTGATTCCATGGCCAGTGTTTTTATCCACTGCGTAACTGAGCTTGCAGAAATAGAAACTAGTAAATAGGGTGTAAAAAAGGTGAAGACTCAGGAGTGGTCAAGACCTTTAATGGAGTGGCACGACACAGAGAAATATCACCAACCATGGGACTGGAGACAATGACCAAGATGGAAGTTGAAGGAGAGCAGCGCAGAATAGGGAAGCAAAGACCAGGAAGGAAGGATGTTGTGTAGAAAGAGCAGTTGATCTGGAGTCAGGGGAGCTGAATTATGTTTATATCTTGTGTTGACAAAGAAATAGATATTGGAAAAAATATTTAAGCAACTCTTTTTATGGTAGCAAAGAACTGGAAATTAGGTTGTCCTCATCACTTATACTCATGTCATCTTGAACTCTGAAATTTCCTTCTCCAATCACGGCCTCCTACCCTTCTGTCTCTCCCTCTGCCTCAGTCTTTCTGTAATGGTAACGCCAAACTTTGCTTTTCTCCTAGTCCATCAACCATGCTCTGGTCTCATCTCCCTCTCTTCAGTTTTGGTCCTTTAGTTTTTACATATTATCTGCCACCTTTGACTCCTTTGCCACTTTGTCCTAACCCTATTCAAGCTCTGCTAGACCTCAAATATGGATTGTCCCCAGAGCTGCTCCCATTTGTATGCTGCCAATCTCTGCTGGAAGGATGGCACTTGCTTAGCCTGCCAAAATTTTGTTATTTAATCACAACTGGGCCATCGCTGGTGAATGGCAATCAATTTATTCTTCTCTCATTGACTCTTTATCACATTCTCACAATGGCCATTCTCGCCTCCATTACTTCCTTCTCTCCTAGCAGATGGTGGTCATCTACTATGGGTTCCTTCTTCTTCCTTACTCCATCCCTCTGGCTCCACAGAGATCTTCACTTTTCCTTCCATCTCTGAGAAAGAGGTGATTTTTCTTCTTGATAAATTCAGCCTCTCCCTGGGCCCTTGGTCTTATCCCCTCCCTTCTTCTCCAGGACATTGTCTTATCCTGATTTCCCTCCTCTAGGGGGGATGATCATAAACAAAACAAACTCCCTAATCCTGAAAAGTAAAATGAAATATTCACCGGTAGAGGCTTAAACACACTGAAGCTAAGTGAGAAGAGCAGAACCAGGAGAAATTTGTGCACAGTCACAGACACATCGTATGTGTGATGACCAACCTTGATAAACCGGACTCTTCTCAGCAACGCACAATTAAAAGACAGCTCTACAAGTCTCAGGATGGAAGGAGATGTCTACATTCAGAGAAAGATCTAGAAAGACCAGAGTGTAAAGACTGAAGCAACCTACATGCTAGTATTCTTTTCCATGTTTGGTTCTCTTTCTTTTTTCCCATTGTTTGCTCCATTGGTTACAACCCTTCTATACAACCAGACTAATGTCCAGTGTGAAAGTGTTTGCAGATCCTATACTTGACTGCAGATACTTGCAGCTCCTATATTTGAAGGGAGGGGAGAAAACCTGAAACTCAAGAGATTATGGAACTGAATCTTGTAAACTAAAAGTAAATAAATCAAATTAAAAAAATAAAAGTAAAATGAAAAGGAAAGATCTGGCAACTAAGGGTGTGCCCATTAATTGGAAAATGGATGAAATGACTGTATGAATGTGATGAAAAGTTATTGCTTTTAGAAGAAACAGAACAGTTAACATAAAAAGTTCAAAATGAATAAAAATTAAAAAATCAACAGGAAACAAACAAACAGAAAGGAATCATGACAATTTCAGAGAATCTTGGGTGATATAAGGAAACAGAAACATGAGAACAGCTTCTACCATGACCCCAACATTGTAAAGAAAAAGAACCGTTAAAGATCTAAAGCTCTCTTGTCAAAGACGTAACTATGATCCCAGAGGAGATATGATAAAGCTCAAAGATCTCTAATCACATTCATTTACCATAAATTAGAGGCAGAACCAGGGAGACTAAGTAAAGGTTTAAATTAAAGTGACCAGCTATTCATCCACCACTCTGAAGACAAAACACAGGATTTAGTAGCAAGGAATGAGGTGAGGAATTTAGGGAAAATAAAGGAAGAAATTCTTAATAAGGAGAGAATTTCCTGAGGGTGAGAGTTGCTGATCTCAGTGGGGGTGAATTCCCTTCTCTAGGGGGCTTCTAAAAGTCTGAGAGTTGTTTTTGTCCAGAATGATTAGATGGGATCTCCCTTCAGGGAGAAGGATTAAAGATGTTTTTTCCATTCCCTTTTAGGCCTATTATTCTGTCAAGTGACAGAGACATTTGAAGGTTGTGGGAAGACTGTCAGGGAACTGCACATACTAAATCTTTTGAGACCACCAATTTGCCTCAAAATAGGCCAGGGCAAAAAGATTCTTCTTTTGATGTTTAAGTAAAGGGCATTCCCGCCCTTTCCCTTTACTACTATCATCCTTCATAATTTTATGTAACTGGAAATTTTCACTGAAAAGGTTGAAGGGCCATGGGTCAGGAGACATAGACATAAATAAAGCTGAGATTGAGATCTGAGTAATGCTTACATTATGTCTGGCTCCAACCAATGCTTTCAGCCCCTGACCTTCCCCAATCTTCCCAGTGCGTTAAAAGCTAGAGAAGCTGCCCACAAATATAGGCTGCGCTGAAGCTGCTCCATTTGGGCTTTTTTATAAATACATTCCATTTCCAGCTCTCACCAAGCCCAACGAGGGAAGCAGCTCATGTGAAAAATCAATAAGAAGTCTTTTAGTTCTTCAGAAACTCACACCTCAAGTTCCAAATAAGTTAGCATTTATTTTTTTCTTCTCCCTTTGATAATATGGAAGTTTCTGGGACTTTATTGTACCTAAAATTAATCACATATTCACCTGGATTAAAATATAATCTAAAAATGCATCATAGGGAAAATGTAATAATTTCGACTACAGGGAAATTTGTAATAACGCCAGGTTTATCATGAATATTTATAGAATCATTTTTATTCTAGGAATAATAAGAATCTATTTGGCACAGGGTCTAGCTAGGGTGAAAGCGGGAGAACGATGAGAGGTGTAGGTGGAGATTTTGGTTCATACGAGCATCTGAAGAGATACGGGAGATATGAAGCCTTGGGGAGGACTCTTCCGGATTCAGGAGTGGGATTGGAGCTTGTGGTTCTTCAGTCATTTCAGTGGCATCCAACCCTTTGTGACCCCATTTGGGGTTTTCCTGGCAAAGATCTTGGTGGAGCAGAGCAAACTATAATAACACTTATTCTCAAAGATTCCACCCTGAAGATTCAACACTGAGCAAATTAAAACCTGGAGACTTTCAGGAAAATTGAGGTGGCAGAGGCAGGATTGACTCCATCCCTAGGAGACAAGGCCACTTTTTCAATATCAAATATTGCATTTCTCAGACTGTCCTTCACTGTGGAGACACATGTTTGGTATGTGGTAAATCCCGATTGAGTGTGTGTGACCACTTCTTTTTCTAAAAGATAAAACCAGCAAAGAGGAGGAAGGAGACCAGGATGGAGCAGGTGTACCTGTAAACTGTAGGCAGCCCAGGGAAACTGCCTAGTGCCCCAGGGCACCAAAGGTAGGCAGGATGATGCTACTTATAGCCACACTTCAGCTCAGGGCCTGGGTAAGAGAAGTGTAGTAACACTCTTTTTTTTTTGCTTTTTGGAGGGGGAAAGACAGGGCAATTGGGGTTAAGTGACTTGCCCCAGGTCACACGACTAGTAAGTATTAAGTATCTGAGGCTGGATTTGAACTCAGTCTTCCTGACTCCAGGGCTGGGCACTCTATTTACTGTGCTACCCAGCTGCCCCCAGCGTAGCAACACTCTTGCCTCCTCCAACTGTCCTTCACCCCACACACAAGAAACCCCTTCCCTAGGCAGTACAAGCAAGGCATGGCTCTGAAGGACAAAGTGAGGCTAGTGACTTTGCACAGCCCTACCTCACTTAAATCCAGTTCACTTGCAAGTCATGACAACACCTTTCTAATGTCATTGGTGCTCTTTGAGAATGAAGGACAAACCGCAAGAAGGAAGACAGATTGATTACCTTCCCTCTCTTCACTCAACCCCCCCCTCCCATCCTGTAAAATTTGATGAAAGCATTTATTCCCCTCACCTTCTGAACCCAAATAAATAGTTACTTCTTTAGACTAGCAGGTGATTGTTCTAATATCACATTGCGGGAACCGCCTAATCACCTTAATTAAGAGCAGTCCTGAGGAAACCATCTTAATCAAGAATTTTTTTCCTTTTTTTTTTATCATGGGCCCTTTTGTCAGTCTGATGAGACCTACTGTGGATCCTGTCTCAGAAACATGTTTTTTTAAATGAACAAAATAAAATTACACTGAAACATACTTTTAAAAATAATTTTAAAAAATTCATGGACTCCAGGTTAGGAACTCTTAGTTACAAAGATGTTAGGGACAGGGAGATAGTTTGTTCCACAGGCCAAAAGTCTCTGGCCACTTATAACACTGTTTTATAGCAGGGTCTCGTCTTAAAGCAGTGTCATCTATTGGTAAGGACGCTGGCCGGGGCATTGGAGGACCTGTATCTGAATCCTTCTTATGTGACTTTGGGCACACTCTCTCTTAGGCTCACCTCAGTTACTCCATCTGTAAAATGGTAGGGATTGGTCTGCACCATCGCTCCTTCGGCTCAAAGGTAAGAAGAGGAGGGGGGTCGCTTCAAGGACCAGCAGCTGGACAGAGGGGCAGGTCTGGAGTCAGGAAGAACTGAATTCACATTCGATCTTAGACACTAGCTAGCAGACCCTGGACAAGTCAGTTACCCCTGTTTGCCTCAGTGTCTTTATCTGTAAAATGAGCTGGAGAAGGAAATGGTAAACCCCTCCAGCATCTTTACCAAGAAAACTCCGAATGGGGTCATGAAGGTTTGCGTGTGACTGAACAACAAGCTCCAAGGCACTCAGATTTAGGAATTTTAGTAATATTTGTACTCTCTTAACAGGTAGAAGCAACTAAGATAAACATCTGATCAGTAGAATAGGAAGCTAAGCTGGGGGAGAGTCTTCCACTTCTAGCCCTTTTTCAACCTTCTAGTTTCAAGTCCCTTCTCGTCCCCCCAATCCCCCGCCATTGGAGGAGCTCAATGACTGCATTTATCTGTCTTTCTTTTTACGTCACGAGTAATTGAATTTCAGACTCTCCCCAGATTTCCCCCTAAACCAGGGGAGGCAAATCTGCATTCTCGAGGCCACACGTGACCCTCTCAGCCAAAGGGCCACACTTGGGGACCTAGAGGGCCACTTGTGGCCTTGAAGCTTCAGGCCCCCACCCCAAACTTTCACCTCCACTGAGTTGATCAATAGCATTTATTAGACACCTATGAAATGCTGGGCGCTGTGCTAAGTCCTGGGGACACAAAAAAGGGCAAAAGACAGTCCCTGCCCCCAAAGAGCTTGCAATTTAGTGGGGGAGGGGAGGGAGAAAACACACAAACCAATGTATACAAAACAAGCTGTGTGCGGAACAGAGAGGCAGCAGTTAGCAGAAGGAAGGCCCTGGAGTGGAGAAGGCCTCCTGTAGAGGCTGAAGCCAGAGAGGTCAGGAGTAGAGGCAGAGGAGGGAGAGCATTTCAGGCACGGGGGACATGGAGGACAGGCAGAGGACGGAATGTCTCATTCATGGAGGAACCAGGAGGCCGGTGCAGTTGGACCCGAGTCTGTGTCAGGGAGTAAGGCATGGTGAGACTAGAAAGTGAGGAGGAGCCAGATTATGAAGGACATAGCCCTTCACATTTCATAGTCCTATCATATTTCATCTCATATTTGCTCCTGAAGGGATTGGGGAGCTTTAGGGAGTTTATCAAGTAGAAGGAAGATTGGATCCGACCTGAACTTTAGGAAATAAATCAGTTTAGGAGCTGAGTAGAGGATGGATTGAAGTGGGGAGAAACTGAGGCAGGTAGCCCCACTAGCACATTATTGCAGTAATAGAGGCTTGAGGCGAGGAGGGCCTGTGCCAGAGCAGTCACGGTGTCAGAGAGAGAAGGGGACATAGAGGAGAGGGGTGGCGAAGGTGGAGCCAACAGGCCTTAGCAGCAGCTTGGACACAGGCGTGGGGGGGGGGGGATGAGGAGTCCAGGATGACTCCTAGACTGTGAGCCTGAGGGGCCTGGGAGAATGGGGGTGTCCTCTACAGTAACAGAGAAGGCACAAGGGGGTCAGGGGATGGGGGAAAGATACTGAGTTCTGTTTGGGACATTTTGAGTTTAAGGCGTCTGCTATAGAACCACTTTTGGATGTCTGAAACTGAATTTCCCTGTTGGCCCTATTTTTTAAGTGATCTATCTGTGAGGCAGTGTGCCCTGGATTTGGAACCTGAAGTGCCGGGTTCAAGTTCTGCCTCTAAAACTTACTAGCTGTGTATAATTATAAGCAAATCACTTAAATCCTCTGGGCCTCAGTTTCCCAATTGAAAAATGACAAACCACTCCAGAATCTTTGCCAAGAAAACCCGGCAGACAGCATGACATGGGATCACAAAAAGTCAGACACATCTCAGCATCAGCAAGTCACAGGGTTGTGAGACGAGTGCTCTGTAGACTTTAAAGTGCTTCCAAAATAAGAATTATTATGTGAGTATAAAATGATTTTGACCAGAAGTCATCTTTTGTGCGATGTACCTGTATATCAAAATCATTACCTAATGAGGTTAGAAACATTAGGTTCTGTAAGGAGGTACAAAGCCCAGAAAGTCAAGTCTTCTGACCCTCTCTGCCAACCGGTCTGGGGGCTCCTAGAAAAGGAAGACAAATGTCACCCTGCAGATGGCCTGACCTTGGTCCGTTTGGGGCCAGCTGAAGATCGTTTACTTAGCACAAGATAAATAATGACAACATATAAGAAATGAATTGCCAATAAATCTTCTTTGACATAAGATTTTGTGAAAGGAGCATGCTTGGGCTGGCCACGTTATCATGATCCCAAATCTACTTAAGCCACAGCACATGAAACATGGTACTGTCAATACCGATTAGGTCTGAAGCTTCCCTGTGTGTGCTTCAAAGGAAGTACATACCAGAGACAGGAGAATACCTGGAGGTACTATAAGGGCAAGAATGGCTTTTCCCTCTTTTCTTTTTCCCCTTTGGGTTCATCGACAACTTTTATGTACACAGGGTGACCGAGCTGAAAGAGCCCTGGACTGTGAGCGTGCAGCCTTGGATGAGTTATCTAATCTGTCTGGGCCTCGATTCCCTTTTAAAATGAGGGCAGTTGGACTGGATGATTTCTGAGGCCCTTTCCAGCTCTGAATCTATGTGTACCATGATTTCTGATACATCCCTGCTCACCTTGGGATCAATGCAATTTATTTATGAAGCAGCTAAGACTGGACAGTCAGCCAATAAGTGAATAAGGAAAACCAGCATCCTAAGCATCTGGTTATTCACACCAAATCTCCACTTTTAGCTGGAGACCCAGGGCAGGGTTGAGGAACCATCCACCAGACTGAGACCTCAAGAAGGGATTGTTCTAATTGTGTAGAAATGTCACCGTCCCCGGTGAGGGTTAATGTTAAGCTGATACCGTTGAAAATCTCATTACAAGGATTGTGGCAGGTAATTGAGCTGCCTGCATGGCTGACTGACTCAGCGGCCCCCGAGATTTATATGCCCACGCTGTTCTGCAGAGTCCTTGATTGCACTGACTCTGAGGGGCTGTGCAGTTAGGGCTCTGTACTGCTGAAGAAGGTGATGAGAATCAGCTTTCCATCAGTGACGCAATAAGAGCAGAGGACTATGAGGATGCCCTCACTGTCAACAAGCTCATAGACAGTTGGCTTTCTTACCATGGAAAGGAATGGTGCTTAGAGAGTAGCAATATGGCACTGGGGAAAGAATTTTAGATTTGGGGTCAGCAAATCTGAGCTCTGGAACCTCAGCTCTGCAGGTTTTTTACCCATGAGAGGTCATTTACTGTGGGCAAGTTGCTACCTCTTTTTTTTTTTGAGAGGGAAAAGCAAAGCAATCGGGGTTAAATGACTTGCCCAAGGTCACATAGCTATTAAGTGTCTAGTGTCTCAGGCCACATTTGAACTCAGGTCCTCCTGACTCCAGGGCCAATGCTCTGTTCACTGTATCACCTAGCCGCCCTAGATCAGGGGTTCCTTAACTTTTTTGTGTTTCTTGGACTCCTTTGGCAGTCAAGTGGAGCCTATGGATTCCTTTTCCGAATAATGCTTTTTAAAAAATAAATACATACATAGGATTACAAAAAAACCCAGTAATATTGAAATTTGTTTTTTAAGTTTAAAGAACCCAAGGATAAGAACCCCTGGCTAGATAACTTTTAAGGTCACTTCTAGCTTAAAATTCTCTAGTCTAATTTGTATAGATGAAGCAAGGGAAGGCCAGAATTGTTAAATGTCTTGTTTGTCTTTTGCCTCTTTTTATATCCCCACCACTTGGTGTTATGGCTGACACATAGTAGGGGCTTTAATAAGTATTTATTGTTGACTGCCTGAAGTGGCCTAGCAAGCTGATTGCCAAAAGTAGACTTGGTTGGGGGTGGGGATGGTGTTTTGACTTCTAGCCCAGGACTTTTGCCTTTCTGCTATGCTGAAGATACTTTTCTTACCTCAAGAAACTTAAATGAATTTGTTTTGGCTATGTGGGCATTTTATATTTTAAAATGCTTTTAGTTTTAAAAACAAGTATCCTTATAAGCCACATAAAGGCAGCTGCTAGAATAAATATAATTAGTCATAGGGCATTAAAGTCAAATCTTATTAAAACACTCAAGTTGGCTTAAAATTACAACGGTATCAGATTTATTATGAATTATCTTGCTTTTAAAGGGACTATATTTTGCACTTTCTAATTTATCTTTCATTACACCCTGCTTTAGATACTAGACTTTGGAGAAATGTAACATTGGATTTTGTTTGTATATGAAATTGCACACATGATTTTGTTGGTAAGGAGGACTAGAAAATCAAGTTATTGAAAGTGAAAAAATCAATAAGCAATAAGCTATTCTTTTATTATTTTTAAAAGCATTTCTTTTTAAATTCTTTAAAAATATTAGTTCTGTTGATATTTTTTGTGTTTCTATTAACCCAATTTCTGACTTTCTCTCTGCCCTCCCCTCAGCCTAACATTCCTCATAACAAAGAAGACAAAGAAATAGATGAGCAGAACTAATGAACATATACACCATACATACCACATCTTATGTTTTATGCAATATTCATTACCCCAAGTCTCCACTTTGGCAAAGAGGGGAATAAAGGGCAAAACTGAATATTTTTAAAATGTCGGAGTAATTCTTCTTAGAAAAACTTCTGTAAAATGACAGCATACTTCCAATTCTAACAGTATTAATTTAGTATTTGGGTTCACTACCTTCCTGTCTCTCCCTTGGATTGATGCAGAATTTTCACTTTCCTCTTGTAGACTTTTTATGAAATAGTGTAATTATCTTGGAAGGAGCAAGCTGAGACTTTCTGAGACCTCTCAGCAGCACCAATTTTACCCTTCCATTGCCCTGGATTCTAACATTCTCCCCCTAGAACTGGCACTGGTGCTTTATCCACATCTGAAGATGGATACATCACCCACACATACAATCCATGGGTGTGGGTCATTGTTGACAGTCCTGAGAGTTAAATGTGAACTGAACATCAGTTATTCCCTACTGAATGTCTGCCTGGTTCTGCAGTATTCTTACCTCAAAGAAGAAATGGATTTAATTTAATTTAGTTTCCAGGGTCACACAGCAGAACTGAAATCATCCTCTGGCAAATTTTTTTTTTAAACACACCATTAATGGTGGTTTTCAAGACACTTGTCATTTACTGCTTCAAAATCATCATTGTTTTGGAAGGAAGTAACTTAAAATGCCCTTCCCCTCCCAGAACATCATAGAGTCTTTAAAAGTAGGAGTGGAAAGGAATATTTGTTAAGCACCTACTATGTGCCAGGCATTTACAAATATCCTCTCATTTGGTCCTCTCAAAAAAGCAAGGTAGGTCCTATTATTATCCCCATTTTACAGATGAAGAAGCTGAGGCAGACAGAAGTTAAAAAAGTCTTGTCCTATGTCACATGGTTACTCAGTGTCTGAAGTGAGATTTGATCTCAAGTCTTCCTGACTGCAATGCCTTTGCTCTATCTACCACACACCACCTAACTACAAGTAATTGGCAAAGTACTTGCATACATGTGTGGAGTCAGTCAAATCAATGTTCTCCCAATTTCATGATTATGATGACATTTAGGGTCCTAAATAGCTGTAGCTCTTTTTAATAGTGCTTTTTGAAGGAAAAAATAAAGCACCTTTGGTAGAGATTTCCTCTGGTTGATGATCAAAATTTAGATCTACCAGCTATTTCTTCTCTCCTTGAATTAACTTGTCTAAATCAACCCTTTTTGGTTGTTTTTCTTGCACTTGGCACAGAGCAATCTGTTATGGCTTAGCTGGTGTGTGTCTGTGTGTGGCAATTAGAGACAAACACAGACATTACAGATGGTAATAACTCATAATCTGAAGTGAACACACAGATAGCAAATAACAGCCTTACACAGGAGGAGAAGATTGTTGGCTCAGAATGCAGGATTTTGCTTTTGGTTCTCTTTCACTTCTGCACTGGCTCAGACTCTAGCCTGGATCTCTAAAGGGACAGAATAAAATATGAGGAGCCACTCACTGCCATTGGAAGACTGGTCTGAAATGAGGAAACATCTTAGGAATCACATTGGACATCAATGGGGAAATATGATTCAACCATTTTTTTCAGGAACGTATCTATTTGGTAGAGCAAGATCACTTCTTCATCAAATATTGTCATTCCTTCTCTTCGAGGTTTACAAATATTGAATTGATTACTTTGGATTTTATTTCATAGCCATTTCTAGATATTTTCCTTTTTGTTTTTAAGCATACACTCAGTGTTTATGATTCTTTTTTTTCTTTAAATTGATTTGTTTATTTACTTTTAGTTTACAAGATTCCAGAGTCCTTTGAGTTTCAAGTTTTCTCCCCCCCCCCCCAGGCATGGAATCAAGTATAGGATCTGCAAATACTTTCACATTGGACATTAGTCTGGTTGTATAAAAGGGTTGTAACCAATGGAATGAACACTGGGAAAAAAGAAAGAGAACCAAACATGAAAAAGAAAGAGAGCATGTAAATTGCTTCAGTCTCCATCTAAACTCGAGCGTTTGTGATTCTTTAGCATTCACACTATAGCATGCTTTTTGAAAGCATGGTAATTACTTGATGGATAGAATCATCCCATGCATTTGGATCAGCATATGATCCCCACTTTTCAGAATGAGGAAGGAGAAAAATGGTAACTAAAAGCTTCAAACATTTTAGGTCCCTGCCAAAGTCTTGACCTCTGCTTCCCTTCGGTAAAAGTCATCAATGCACCCAATTTAGAGCATAAAATATTTCTAAGCACTTTATTGGCTTCAGAGGAAAGTAAAAATCCGTGCATCAAGGAAGAGTGCAACCTGATGTTCACCCTTAGGTTCTAAGCCGAGATCCTGTGGTTGTCTTTACCAGCTACATATATTGTCCTCAATTTCAAAACAAGTAGATTCTTCAGTGGGGCAGTGAGTTTGAGGTTAATTCCCAGAAAATTTTCAGAATGCCTTCTTAAATGGATTATCTGTGAGCCTTCAGGGAAACAAAAGGTAACTAAGTGGTACAGTGGATTGAGTGCTGGACCTGGAGTGAGGAATACCTGAGATTACATCTGGCTTCAGACACTAGCTGTATGACCCTGGGAAAGTCGCTTAACTGACTACTGCCTTAGTTTTCTCATCTATAGAATGGGGTAATGACAGCACCTACTTCACAGGCTTGTTATGGGGATAGAATGAGATAATTCTTGTAAAGGGCTTTCAATACAAATGCTAGCAATGATAATGTGATGGTCACTAAGAGCCAAAATGAATTTTTAAAAGGCAGGTCAGGTCTCTTTCAGGTCTTCACAAGATGACCAAAAAGAGGAGCAACAATGGGCACAACTGAGAAGGGCTACATGTAGCCTATTCACTTCACCAACTGTGCACATTGCGTACCCAAAGTCAAAGCTCTCAAGAAGCTTCTTATTTGAAACAGGGAGGAAGCAATGGTCATCATGCCCATCTCTGAGAGTCTTTCCTTCCGACGCACTGCCCAAGCTGTACATGAAACTAGATCGTTGTGTGAATTGTAGAATCTGCTTCAGGGTGGTGAGGAACCAATCCCATGAGGCATGAAAAGATTCCCTTCTCCAACTGCACCTTCAGAGAGACCTGCTTCTAGATCCCCTTTAGAATCTATCTGTTGATCAGGACCTGAACCCTTCAGAGAAAAATAAAAGGGCTGATCTACCTTAAGAAGAAGAAGAGGTTAGGTCAGGTTAACCCAGTTCCCTACTTTCACCTTTTTGGGGTCAAGGTTACTAGACTACCACGTCTAGGGTATTTTGGAGATAGTATGTTTATACTCCAGCAAGCCATTCGACAAGAACTATCATAGTGTCCTCATGGACAAGGCTGAATGATCTGGGGATACTTAACTAGGAGAAGAGACTTATGGAGGCAATACAGTTGAATTAGACTATATATTATTATCATAAAATATATTTGTTATATTATTATATATTAGAAAATATATTAGAAATCATACATATTTTAAAAATATGGCATTATATTATATTATAAAATATAAATTTATATTATTATATTACATATTATTATTCATATTATAAAATATAATTGTATCATATAATATATATTAAGCTATAGTATATAGAAATAATTTATTAGGACATTTACAAAGTGGTTACATGGAAAAGGAATAAGGCTAATTTTGCTTGACCCAGAAGGCAGAGCTAGAAGCAATGGGTAGAAGTTACACAGGTTTAGGTTAGCACTTGAAGTATATGAAGATATACAGTTAGAGCAGACTCAAAGGGGAATGGTGCTGTTACCACATCACTGGAGGCCTTTGAGGAGAAGCTGGAGGAGGATTTATCAGTAATGTTCTTGATGGGATTCTTGCTCTGAAATTGGGTGATTTGTACCATAGGATTTCTGAAGGTTCTTTCTAATGACTTGAGCTCAGATTCTATGCTCTGTATGGATATAAGGATTGTGTCCTTCAAGCCTCTGGAGGGTTTTTTGTATCTCTGTGCCTAACATACATGCTACTTTGTCCAAAGCATCCGAAATAAATTGTTTTTGAATTAATAACAATAAGAATAAGTGTAAGGTTTTCCAGTTGCTTTACCATCATCTTGTTTCCCCCCTCACAATAAATCTATACAATAATTGATCTTTATTATCCCCATTTTACAAATGAAAAAACAAGCTGGGGAAGCTAGGTGGTACAGGGAATAGAGCACCAGTCCTGGAGTCAGGAGGATATGAGTTCAAATCTGACCTCTGACACTTAACACTTACTAGCTGCGTGACCTTGGGCAAGTCACTTAACCCCAATTACCCTGCATTCCTCCCTCCAAAAAGCAAAAAAAAAAAAAAACTTAAGGAAAAAAAAATAAAAAAACCCCTGAAGTTACAAGAAGTAACTTGCCCAGAGGGACACAGCTAGTAGTTGTCTTGGATTTTGAGCCCAGGTTTCTCTGACTCCATGTTCTAGTTCTTTTAGGCTATCTAGCTATTGAATCAAAATATAGTTTCTAACTTTCGGATCTTTAATTTTATATCTCTTTTTTCCAAGCTTCCCCCCTCCGTCTTTTAAGCAGATACAAACCAGTCACTTCAGAGCAGCCATTCTATTCTCTCCATTCCTCCAGCTGATTTATTCTGTTTCTCCTCTTCCCTTTGTTGTTTTTCTAACTTCTCCTAAAGTTAGATGTGTCATTGGTAGGAAGGCATTTTTTGACAGACATGTTCTGTTCATATCATGGCAAAGATCTGAGCTTTGACTGTTCTCCACCACCATCACCCCCACACCTCCCCACCTGACTGACTTGGCATGTAAAGACAGAATCTGAATCAAGCTACTTTGACAGGTATCTTTGAGCAGGGTGAGGTAGTTCTGCTGCTGCTGAGTCATTTTAGTCATGTCAGACTCTCTGTGACCCCATTTGGGGTTTTCTTGGCAAAGATGCTGGAGTGGTTTGCCATTTCCTTCTCCAGCTAATTTTACAGAAAAGGAAACTGAGGCAAACAAGGTTAAGTGACGTGGCCAGGGTCACACAGCTGGTAAGTATCTGAGACCATATTTGAACTCAGGGAGAGGAGTCTTCTGATTACAAGCCCAATGCTCTATTCATTGCATCACCTGGCTGCTGAGAGGTGGTACACGGCCAGCCCCTGCTGCTGAGGAAGGTTGAGGCATCACTTGGGTTTGGGAGTTCTGAGCTTAAGTAGGACTAAAGTTTAGGATCAATTGTCTACATTAAATCCAGCATGAACACAACGAACCCCCAGGAGTGGAGGGCTGTCTAAGGAGGGGTGAATCAGCCCAGACAGAGGGCAAAATGGAGCAGGTTAAAGCTTCCATGCTGATCAGCCAGGGATTGGGTCCATGAGTAGCTGCTGCACTTTCCACCTAAGTGAAATAGGGAGACCCAGTATAAAAGGGGGAACATCTTTATACACATCTGTCATAACCCCTTGAGGTTCCACTTCCAACCAGCACTTTAATCTGGGGAAAACCTTAGCAGGCTCTTTCTGGTTCTGATTGCATTAGGACTACACAGGCTCAATGATGATGTGAGGTAATCACCATTATCAATTACTAAAGAGACCCTCTTCTGTTTGGGCAAATACTAGAACCAACCTACTTGAATCACGTCCTAATTTCTCAGTCAGAGCAATTTTAGTAAAAGGGACACAACAGGTCACAGACTGAAAGGAAGGTAAATATTCAGGCTCACACTGTAGCTTGTAAGAGTCCATATAGTGCTAGTATTTTCTTTAGAACAGATTCCTAAACCCCTCAGAACTCTAAGGATGCAAACCCTCAGAGCACCTGAGACTAGTGTTCCCCAGTGCAGCCAGACGGTTACGTGAGTGTCCCTGAGTCATACAATGGGAATCTCAGTGTGTACTATGTGCTGCAAATGTACTCTTAGTCCGAGTGTGGCTTTGCCTGAAAAAAAAATGCTTTAATGCTTTTAGTAGATGGAATTAGATTCACGTTCTTACTTTCAGCCAGGCAGTGTTTTAGGGAGTCATTTAGCAATAGTCGCCTTTGATTAATCACACCTCTCTTTTTGGCTCCAACAATTCCATCCCTTAAATATCTCCGGATCAGATACCCATAAATCACTCAACAGCCCCAAGCCAGCGTGAAGCTGGTTCACAATTTCAATTAGCACACCGATTTAACAGCTTGCCATTAGTGGCGGCAGCGACCACTTGACAGGGTCTCAGCTGGCCAAACACTTAGGTTGAGCTGGCAGCAGGATTAGCATAGAATCTGCTGGGAATTCATTAAAATCCAAAGCTCTAAAATCAAGAGAAATATACCCTGATTTTGTTTGCTAAAACCCCTTTCTGAGGCTTGTGCTCAATAATTGGGTTTGGTTTTGCATAATGCATATATGTGCTTGAATTTCTGGCATATACTAATGCCTAAATGCCAAATGCAATTGACTTTTTCTCAATCTTATCCTCCTTAATAACTGACATTTATATAAACTTTAAACTTCACAAAATCTTTTTATTTGTTATTTCATTTGAATCTCATGATAGCCTTGTGCAATATAGGTATTATTATCACAATAACCGCATGCCATGTAAGTATTGTCACCCCACTTTTACAGATGAGAAAACTGAGACTCAGAGGTTTAGCCCATGCTCAAACAACTGGTGAGCGTGAGAGACAAGATTTGAATACAAGTTTTCCTGACTCAAAATCCAACACTCTATTCATTCCACCCAACTGCTGCTCCTTTACTTTTCTGTATGATCTGCCATGGCCAATTTCTCTGGTTTTTCCTTCTATTTATTTTCTTGGATCCTCTTCATTTGACATCCAACTGCCTAAAATGTGGATGTTCCCTGAGCTCGGGCCATTTGTCCCATAGCCTTTATCTCTCTATACTTTTTTCCTTAGAGATCCCATATTATCCTCACTTCAACTGTCATCTATACAAAGATGACTGATTACCAAAACTATATGTTTAGCTGTAACCTTTTCCTCAACTTCTAGATGCAAATTCTCTAGGCATTGGGATATAAGTTGCACAAATCACCTGTGGTTTTTTTTTTCATTCAGATTTGTGATTTCATCATTGTGAAATCACTATCCATCTATACATCCATCAATATGTTTGTCTATCCACACCTATTGTGTACCAGGAACGGTCCTGAGGTGACAGAGATAAACGTGAAACAATTCCTGCTTTCAAGTAATTTACATTTTATCAGGGAGGAAATATGCACACGTAAGCTCATGCAAAAGACATAGAAAATAAATACAAGGTAATTTCAGGGGAAGGGAATGACAGCTGGAGGAGCTAGAAAAGCCTCACAAAGAACATAGTGTTTAGGCTGAGCTTTGAAGGAGCCAGAGTTTCAATCTTCCAGGCAGCACGAAGGACATGTGCAAAGGTGTGGAGGTAGGAGATAAAATTTTAGGTGCGAGGAGTAGCAAGTGTATCAGTTTGGCTGCATCACAGAGTACGTGAAAGGGAATGATAAATAATAATCTGGGGGTTGGTGGGGGGAGAGTTGTAGAATAGCTACTCCTCCTACCTAGTGTGCCAGCTACAATGAGAAAATTAGTTCAGTCATGTTCATCCTAGCCTTTTTATATTGTATATTGTATATTTTGTATATTTTATTGTATATATTGTATATTTTGTATATTTTATTGTATATATTGTATATATATTGTATATTTTTGTATATTGTATATTTTCAAAATGTCACCATTTTCTATCTGAGGAAATAAGGCACACGTTGCTATCCTGATACTGCATCTAGATTTCCTTAACTGTTTTCTTCCTTTCCCTCTCATTTATAAGCATATCTCATTGGGGACATAGCTCAGACAAATATAACACAACAAAGCCCAACTACTTTTGAAATATTAAGGTAAAAACAGAAACAAAAGAGACCTAGACATACTGGCTTAATGAGGTCATTTAGAAGAAAAATTCGACAGCACTGGTAGATGGGTTTCAGAGGGAAACTGCTGATGTCAGTTTGCAGAGCAATGGAGTGGTCTGATCCACATAATTTACACAGGTGGGATTTAATTGTTTCTTTCAATGACTATCAAGGATATACAGAATGGATGTTTTCACTCTCCACCCCCCACTCCCATTGTAGAATTGGCACATCCCAAGGCTGTTTGTACCGTGATGCTCAATACTCTTTCGATCGTTTGCTTAATTGAAATTCACCAATATTAATGCCTTTTTCTTCTCTAAGATAATAAGTACATTTATATATTTCTGTCTCTGCTATTCAGCAAGTTACCTCCTTTTTGTTTCAGTAGCTGAAATTCAAGAAACCATTCCCATATCCCATTGATATTTTAGGGTTGTAAGAGATGTGAAATCCCTGCTCATTATTAAGGCACTAACCAGTCACTCATCCTTCCCTCTGGTCTCAAATACTCACTCCACTCTTTCTCCAACCTCCTGCCTTTTTCTACTTTCTAAAGCAAATTTTTTTTCTTTTTGCTTTTTTTGGAAGAGGAAGGCTGGGCATTTGGGATTAAGTGACTTGCCCAAGGTCACATGGCTAGTAAATGTTAAGTGTCTGAGGTTGGACTTGAACTCAGGTCCTCCCAACTCCATGGTCAGTGTTCTATTCACTATGCCACCTAGTTGCCCCCCTTCCCTACTTTCTTATTCATTACTTAGTCAGTTTTATAGTGTATGTGTGTTAGGTTTTTGACCCATACCCTTAAGTTTATCTGTGTGGGGAGCTCTCTCCACTGATGAAGACTGGAAATGTGTCTATATCTTGAAGATTTAGAAAATTGCATGGGACTCTAAGGCGTTAAGGGATTTGTCCAGGGTCATATGGATAGTGTATATCAGAAGTGGGACCTGAATCTGGGGGTTCACCACTCTCAAACTGGCTCTCCTCTTTCTACTGCATCACACTTTTGGTGCTATACAGAGAGCTACAATATAGGCACATATGTATATATGTTTATGGTTTTTCTATTGTACAAAATGAAAATGTACCAAGGATAACTACTTATGGAAAATTAACACAACGCTCCTCACTTCCTTATGAGTAATGTGAACTGAAGCTTCCTTTCTTCTTGAAAGAGATGTATTCTATATGAAGAGAAGCTGCTTTCTTAGGGATTAAGGATAATGGAGATCCTTAGTCCTTCCACTGAACTCAAAGGAGAATTCTGTTTGTGATACCAAGAAAATTACTAGTAGACATCTATAAATCACTGGTACTTTCCATATTTACAAGGTATATTTCTCAGAGACCTTAGGAATTTTATAAGGTTCTATTTTCACCAGTAGTGATTTTTTTTAACTTAGTTATTTAACTGATATGTTCACAGTAATCCTTAGAATGATTATGTGTGCAAAAATATGTGTGTAAATGGTACAATCTTCTAATCCGCCCTACTGGCAATAGACTTGACATTCAGTGTTGTTAAAGGGTCAGTGCTTGTGATGACAGCTGAGACAGAAAGCATGTGAATTCTGGAGGAAGAAGAGTGACAGGCAGGCTAAGGAACTAAAGGTCTGGCGACTAAATCCTGTGTGATGTTCTCCTGTCAGTCAGTCTGTAAATCAATCAGTCAATCAGCAAGCATTTATTAAGGTCTATTACATCTTGAGGGAGTGGCAGCTTCGTGCTATGGATAGAAAGCCTGGTTTGGAGACCCAGGCCTGTGTTCCATCTCTTTCTCTGGGCAAGTGCTCTCATCCTTTCAGCGCCCCAGGAAACTCTCTAAGATTATAAATCACAGAACAGGTACTGATCTGCATCAGTTGAGGGAGCTTATACCAATAAATCCATGGGTCCAACAAAAAGGCAAACAAACATCCTCCCAGAAGGAGTCACATACGTCTTCATGAAAGGGTCCAAGGCTACCCCTCGATCATTGCGGCTGGCGTCATGGCATTTGGCATCTATGGACACTACACACATTATTTTCCTGTTCCCTTCTTGTATCACTACTGACCAATGACCTTTACCTGTATTTACCAGTAACCACTAATTACAAAAGCAAAATGGTGTATTGGTTTAAGGGAAGACTAGTTTATGGTGAAGAGGAGAGGTTTGGGGTAAGCAGCTTTGGGCTTGGTAAGATCTTGTGAAGCTTCATCTTCTGCTGCCAGTCATCACCTCCCCAAATACCACTTGTGCTTCCAGAATTCTGTAGGAACCTGGAGAAATGTTCGCCCTCTCCCCCTATTTTATCAGACTTAGGGCAGGAGAGATGAAAGAAAAGGAAGTAGAATGAGAAGATGGGGGAAAGAAAGAATGAATAGTAAAAGGGGAGAAAGAAGACTACATTAGCCTGGGAGAGGGTAAGTGGGGTCGAGTTGAAAACTTTTAAAAATTGGTTTCTTCTATTTCTATATCGCCTTCACTATAAAAGATTCTCCTCCCCCTTGAAGGAGAGTTTTCTTCATAGTATTTCTTCATCACACTTTCTTGGCTCCCACCTCCCTTAGACAAAAGGACTGGCAGGAGGGACCATCATTTTAAAGGATGGTAAAGGGCAATGAGATAGATTATCTTCCCAGCTCTCCCTGCCCCCCAAACATTTGCCAGCTGCCTTGTAAGATCTCTGGGATGATCAGTCATGGCATCAAGAGGCAGTGGCATGTAATGGACAAACCTCAGTGCTCAGAGATTAGGGATCTAGTAACTATGGCATATGACTATAATGGATTCCTAACAGCGCCATAATGAATGACAACTATGAAGAATTCAGAGATATGGAAAGGCTTGTATGAAGTGATGACAAATGAAAAAAAGCTAAAAAAGCAATAAACACAAGGACAACAACTGTAATAAAGTCATTGTGGACTGGCAGAGATGCTGGAAGACCTGGATTAAAGTCCTTCTGGCTCATCCTGTCTGGGTAACCTGGGCAATCTCTTAGCCTCTCTGCGCTCCACATAACTTGCCAAGACTCTACATTGTAGAGAAGATGTCCATCTGCATTAGGTGAGAGAATTTTCCCCTTAAGCTCTCCCTATATAAGCCTGTTTCCAGCTTTGATCTGCTATAGAAAATCTTCTGGAATGTATTTGTGCATTTTTGCTTCTCAACTAGAATGGTACATTTAAATATATCTGTATGGGGAGGGATGACAAGAGAGGAAAAGCATTCCAGCTGGAAGCAGAGTGCTAAGCCAGCCCAGGAAATAACATAGCCCTCTCTTAGGCATAACCCGGCCAGGCCTCTCTGAGAAGAATGGACACAGCCACCATTACTGAGATTAATTCACCCTCTCTTGGATAATGTATACATCATTCAGTCTCATATAGGCCTTTCCCAAAATGAAAAGCAACCCCTTGGTGGGAGAGAAGATGAACATTCATGTCACCGACTGTTTCTTAACCACTTTAATCAACTCAGATGTAAAAGGACTTTTTGTTCATCCATAGGGGACAACATTAATAGGAATGCACCAAATGTGTCTGCCAGCACAATCAGAAAGAATAAAGGATACATGTAAAAAAAAAAGATAATGGCCTTTACTAGAACCAAGAGCATGTCAACGGAGTTCTTACTATGTCATATATGGCTTTCAGTCTCATTCCATCTTTAGTATCACATAGCATACTTATCAATCATGGGTCCGGAATTGATTTTAGAATTTAAAAATTCAATAAAACATCATTCATAAAACCACTCTGGGCTAAATAAGGTTAGCTCAGGGTAGAGATGGGGTAGGAGATTATAAAGCCCTGGATTTAGACAATGTGACCCAGGTTCAAATCTCACCTCTGATGCTAGCTGTGTGCCCCTGAGCAGGGAACAACTTCCCTGAACATAAATTCCCTCATTTGTGACATAAGGACAATAATCGTACTTGCGTATCAGGTCAAATATAATAATACATGCAAAGAGATTTTTCAAAACATCCAAGCGTGAGCTATTCAGAGCATGTTAGAGGGATGCCTTAAGCCTGCTAATATTCTGCCTTGGTTCTATGTTATGCTTCCCTGTGCAGGCTTCTTGTTTTCTTTATAGTAGAGCCATGAGAAGTTTTGTTGAGATTTTCTCCTCCTCTGTGCTGCTTTAGCCTAAGCCTGAGGACAGATAAGGGCTGATGGAGAGAGAGTGAGAAATAATTCATGACTCGGGCAAGTCACTGGATCTCTGCTTCAGTTTCCACAACTGTCCAATGGAGGTAACAGGAGCACTTATCTGCAAAGGTTGTGGCAAAGATATATGATGAATATCTAATCTAATCTAATCATCGCAATACGATTATTATTTTATATCATAAATATTATAGAATATCAGTAAATCACTTGGCAAAATGCCTGGCACATAGGAGAGCTGTATACATGCCAGCTGCCATGATCATTCCTGTGGCTATTATTAACCTTTTTCTATATAAACATGTCACTGAATGATTTTTTTTTCTATTTTTTTCTTAGCACAGGGCAGGGAAAGACTTTCTTTGAGTGTCCCCTTTTCAGGAGTTCTATGTCATGCCTTAGACCACCACCACCGCCACCAAATAATCATGATCACAATCTCACATTTACACAGCACTTACTATGTGCCAGGAGGATGCCAAGCACTTGGCGGTTATTCTTTTATCTGAACCTCACAGCAACATTGTGAAATAATAGTTTAAGAATTAAATTAAGAGTAATTTAAAGGGCCACAGGAAGGAGAACGTGTAGAAGGAGAGCTTACGCTAACACTAAGATATTGAGGGATGCAAATAACTAGATTTATTAAGGGCTTACTAAGTGCCAGGCACCTTGCTAAGCACTGAGAATACAAATGTAAGCAAAAATCAAGGCAGCCCCTGCCCTCAAGGAGACTACATTTGAATGAGGGAAGCCAGCAAATAAAGAGAAGCTCAAAAGAGGGAGGGAGGTTGGGTGAGTGAGGAAGAAGCTTCCCAAGAAGGAACACGATGGAGAAAGAAATCCAGAGAGTTGAGTCAAGTCTGGAGAAGAATGAAAGAATGAACAAAGATGGCCTGGATTCTTTTTTAAAATGGAAACACTTCTGCATTGTCTTGATTCTTTAATGTTGTGTTTTTTTCTTTTGGAATTTCATGGAATTTTTGATCCATTAAAAACTGTCCATTTGATTAATCCATTTAAAAATTAAAATATTTTTAAAAGAACTTGAGTTTAGAAAGGCCAAGTTCACCCACTGCTTCCTAGGCCTTTGCCAGTGGTCTTGACTTTGTCTTACCAATGGACTTCAATGATTCTAGAGGAGAGAATGAGGCTGAAGATATTGCAGAGCTCTGGCTAACTTAAATCCAATTCAGAAACAATCAAAACATCACCATCATGATGTCATCGATCCTCTTCAAGAACAAAGGACAAACAACAACAATGTATTTTAAAATGGTATATCTTTGTCTATACAATGGACAATCTTCATCCACTTGGTTTTTCCCAAGTGGATAGTTAATCTAAACTCTAACTAATTAAGGAATCTCATTTAAGAAATTCTATGTTCCAGGACTTAATGAACTTTGCACAGTGTCAAACTGAAAATAGACATATTTGGAGAACCTCACTGCCTATAGGGACCCTTTCTTTCCTTTTGGATTCTGCATTGGATATCCCCCATGTCAGTGGCAAACATTTTTGATGAGTTTATATCTCTCACCATGTCTCTGTGCCCATAGAGCTAATCTATTACTATACATATCTGGGAGAGACATTCCAGGTGAGCAATGAGCTTGTCCCAGAATTAGCCAAGAGAAGTAGAGTATGTTAGATTGCTTTGGGGGAAATTGCTGAGTGCTATTGGTGATTCCAACCTTCTCTCTGAAACAAAAGCCCAGCTTTTTAAAGATGTTGTTCTGGTGATACTGTCATGGAGTATCATAATTTCTGTAGAACCAAAGTTCAACATCTCTGAAAGAGCAAGGGAGAAGTGCCTGGTGCCTCTGAAAAGGCACAAACCATTATCACTAAAGATCTGAGCAAGGGAAGTAGTATAAAAGAATGTCATCTGAGAGCTTTATGATGAGGGAAAAAAAGATGGTCTAGTCACTTAGTGAGAGTGGGGGATAAGCAATAGTCAATATGAATATTCTACTGGTTTTCACAGATGTCAAGAATTCTAAAATAAAGTCACAGCATGTGAAATAGACTTTTTCTGGAAGATTTATGCAAGGACATGGACAATAGTACCACAGGATAAGTTAGTTTGGGTGGATTGTGATCTCCATCAGTGCAGGTGATACCCAAATTAGTAAGCTAATCGATCTATCAAATTATTTTACAATTTATTTTTATTATGCATCCCTGCCCTCCATAAATATTCCTTATTTCTTCCTGTTCTGACTACTTAAAGTATAGTTTAAGCAGAATTACTTTTAGGTATAACAACAAAATGCTAGATTAAGGATAGTCTAATTCCAATATCTATCTATCTATCTATCTATCTATCTATCTATCTATCTATCTGTCTGTCTGTCTGTCTGTCTGTCTGTCTGTCTGTCTGTCTGTCTATCTATCTATCTATATTGAAAAAAATGAAATCTCTTCATCTATCACAGAATAACTGAACTAGCTCCTCTGTCTGAACCCATCAGACGCCACCCAGTAAATAATCTGGTACAGCCAACCCAGCCTACTCCCCTTCCACTTTAGGTGTAAGTGAATATTGCTTGCACCTGTGATTATAGTCACTGGGGTGTTAGGATATGAAATCATTCATATAGTTCACTTTTAAATATCAATCAGGGAAGTGTGTCTGGCTTTTTGATTGGCTGAATGTATAGTATATGAAAAGCTTGAATTCCTCACTAGGGACTAGAGCAAAGGGAGAGAGTAAAAAGAAGCAAATCCATAATCTTTGCCCTGAAAATGAAACCATGATCTATAATGCATTTATAGAACACCAGCCTGCTTGTTTTTAAGGAACAGAAGGACCAATTCTGAGAGCAAGAGCTGAGAAAAGGACCACGAAATCCAAGCAATTCCCTGGGACTCCATTGGGGGTTCTGCTGACACCAGCTCATTCCATTATGGTGGCCATCATAACCCAATGAACACATGTCCACACTTCATATCTCATTAAGTAAGGTTCCTCCATTTAGGAACCTGCTTCTTATCCATGGTATTTGTGATTCTTCTTAGGTAAATGAAAATCCCCACAACACTTGCATAGGAAAAGGAAAAGGAATGAGGGAAGGTGTATGTGTGTCCATGGTACGATGGTGGTGTTCAGCAGCCTGTTGAACATCACAATAGGTCTTTGGGTGGGCTGGCTGGCAGGATTCTCTCTTGTTGAGGCTCCAGGCTCTGTCCCTCTTCCAGTATTAACTTCAAGGGCAAAGTATAAGGGACCATCAGTCTCGCTGACTAATAGAGTCTCAGGTCATAGCAACCACAACTCATTGCCCAGAAAGTGACCAGGAAGATGAAATTACTAGAGCACTAGTAGGGAAGGATAAAATCAATTCTTTATGCCACTGTAAAGATCTCACATCTCCAATGCTAGAGCAAATCTGGGGCACTTTTGCTTCCTCTGTTCTCACTCTTTTAGAGAGGATTTGCTCAACCCTGTCTGCCTCAGTTTCCTTATATGTAAAATGAACTGGAGAAGGAAAAGGCAAATCACTTCACTCTTTTTGCCAAGAAACCCCAAATGGGTCATAGAGTCAGGCATAATTGAAAAATGACAGAAAGGACATTCTTGCTTCTAAATGTCTCACAAATTCTGTTTCCCTCTGTGGAATTTTCTGGAATCTTATGAGGGATGTCATAAAAAATGAAAACCACAACAAAAACATTGGCTGCATTAAAAAAAATACTCAACAAGAGTATACAAGTGAGTAGGAGAATTTAAAGTAAAAAAGGCTAATGTCGCTTAATAGCAATGTCCTGGGAAGGCCCATTTATTGTACCTTTGTTAATGGAACTTAGAGGTTAGCTTTGCTTTCCTTCTTTCCTGGGCACCAAAGAGCAGTCACTCTTGTTTTTAAAAAAAGCAGGTGGGGACACAATAACCTTTCATTTTGGCAATCTCTTATGGGGCTATTTTGGGCAAGGGGAGAAATCATTTGTCTTGGCAGACATGCCAGGCATAATATGAAAAGAGTGCTTTGGGGCCCAACAGAATGAGTCCTGAGATTACAGAAACTCCCCCCTTCCAAAAAGTAAGGCAAATAACATCTTGTCTGGAAAATGAAGCCAGTGCAGTCCCAAGTATTCCAACCTTTGGGAATGATCATGATGCTTGAACAAAGAACAAGGTTAATTTATAGAAGGCATAGACTATTTTTATGTTCCTCTAGGTGAAAGTTAATTTAAAAGCACAGCAGTTAGTTACTAAGGTTTTGGTAATTGTATTAATTAGAAGTCTCAGATAAAGGATCTAATTAGGTTAATGATAAACTTAACCCAGCCAAGGTATTCTCAAATCAATTCTATTTAACAGATCAAATGAACTAACACAAAAAATTATTTCTCTTGTGTTCAGAAAAATGAGACAAAATTCCTACATTGTAAGGATGTCCTGATTTTATGTTTGGAATAAAATTAATTTTAAAAAAATAGGTATGTAAATGAGACATATTTCATTTGTAGAGTTTGTGGCAATTATTTTTTTTTTTGCTTTTTTTTTTCTGGAGGGCAGTTGGGATTAAGTGACTTGCCCAAGGTCACACGGCTAGTTTTTTGTGTTAAGTGTCTGAGGCCGGATTTGAACTCAGGTCCTCCTGACTCCAGGGCGGTGCTCTATTCACTGCGCCACCTAGCTGCCCCTGTGACAATTATTTTTAACCACTTCATGGTACTCTTTAGTTAGAGAATGAAAAGTGAGTAACAGACAGATCCCTAAGAGGGAGCACTTTCAGATTATATTGGGGTTTTTTTTTTAATATTTTGATTGATTAAATCACATAATAACATCTTTTAATTTTTAAACATGCATCAGGATTTTTTTGTTAAGATAAGAAAAGGATTGTACAGACTGAATTATGAATGTGCTAACAGCAGATTATATTGTTTTTAATGGGAAAAATATGCTGGCTGCCTCAACTGTGACCATAGGTATACATTCTGGACTTCTGGGGCCAGATATCTCAGGTCAGGCTAAGGCATGCCCAGTCAAAGGCTGGTGTGCCCAAAGGTCCTCACCCTCACTGAAATCTGCCTGACCTGGACTATGTGTCCTTTCTCAAAGGGAGGGACTTAATGCTGATTTTTTGTTCTTTTTCTTTATAATATGCATTAACATAATGTGAAAATTCTAATGTATGGAATCAAATGGATCTCAGTCCAGTCTATCAAAATCCTACTAAAGTAGTCCAAAATATGAGGCAGCTCGTCTCAATTTGGACTCAGTGCCAGAAGTAACAATGGACTTTACCATTGGAATTCCAATCCCTTCTATTCCCATCCCAATCCAGGTTAGAGAAATTGAGAAAGAACTAGAAGAGAAAGGGTGGGTGCCAAGCATACAGATCCAAAGAAGGTCTTCAGAAGCAGGTCTCTCCACCAGGCAAGGTTTGGAGGGTTAGAACAGACAGAAAAAGAAAAATGAAGACACTGTCTCTTACGATCCCCCTTCCTCTTGGGAATGGGGCAGAGCAGATGCGTCACAGGCTCTACCTTTCTCTTCCCAAGGGGTGAGAACTGGGGGAAGAGTGACCTTCCTTTGATTCGCAACCTAACTACCTCCCAGACTTTGGAGGTTGGAGCTTCCCCTGAGTTGTCTGTAGTTTGTATCTTCTGGCTTCCACACCAATCCTCTAGTCTTTCCCCCTGTTCAAACTGGTGTGTCCTCTTCTCATTTGTCTTCCATTATTCCTCTATACCTGGAACCTCATTGGAACTTCAGCCTCCGCATCTTTTGCAATCGATTGCCCTGCCCCGTGCCTACCAGTCAACAAACACGTTGTTTAATGTTTTGGTTACTATGTACCAGGCAACATGCTAAGTATTGTAGATACAGAGAATTTTTTTTTTAAAACCCTCTAATTTTTATCACTGGTCTCTCCTCAACTAAGAGTTCATAAATCTCTATCCCTCTCAGTGTCATAAGAAAACGTCATTTGTGGGAGACTATAATTCCCAGAACTCACTGTTAGGTTTTAGACCTTTTCCCTGGATTTCAGAGAAAGTCTGTAGCCCTAGTTACATAAGAAAGGATGCAGGGGTGGGAGGATGAGGTATTGTTGTTTGTCCTTGGTCAGAGGACCAAGATATCAGGAAGGTGTTGCCACGACAGGCAAGGAGGCATGGATTTGCAGGAAAAGACCAAAATCAGTTTATCAAACTATTTGAAAAACTTACAGTTTACAGTGAGATGTTTGTGGTAGTAGCATAATTCAAACTGGTCTTGACCCCTTCCCACTTCCCATTGTCATTGAGCTACTTCTCTCTGGTGGACATGGATAGAAAGCGCTGCAGCCCAAACTCTTATGTGATTAGCTTACGTGTCCAGTGAGAAGGCAGCTTTTATTTGTCAGCACTGAGAAGATCTCAAAGGGGAAGAGAACAGGTATTGAGCACTTCCTGTCAATTTGAAGACCACAGAATCCCTTAGACAGGGTGAGGGCAGTGAAATGGATGTCTTTAGCATCTGGATGATGTTATATCAGCCCCATCCTACCTAAACAGAGAGATAATGTACTTTGAAAAGTGTGTTAAGATAGGAGAAATGATGATGACTAAGCTCTTGTAGCTATATTTATCATTAGGAACACTTCCCTAAGACTTACTTTGGAGCCCCTCATGGGAGAGCTACTTCTGAGACATAGACAAGAGCCATTCACTAAAGGAAATGGCTACCCTGTAGTCATGTTTCAAAATCATTTAAAGATGTTATCCTTATTGCTTCTCAGTCTAATTTGCTCTTATGATAAAAAGAGAACAGTGAAAATAAGTTGCCCTGACAGAAAATGCTGTCTTAGATCTAGAGATGGAAGAGACGTCAGATGCTGTATAGTCAGCTTTCTCATTTAAGACAAAAGGAAATTGAAGACTAGAGTTTAAGTGACTTGTTCAAGAACATACAGATAGCATCATGCGCAAGATTCGAACTCAGTTCGTCTGATTCTAGGCAGAGTACCTAGGGTTTGGTGTAACATAAGAAAACATGGATTTCATCCTAAGCCAGGTAAATATAGAAGTTACATAAATAAATATTGAGGCACCAGACTTCTCCTTGGCATCCCTTATAAAAGACATGTGGGGTCCATATTGTAGGCATTAGACATTCAGACTGTTAGGAATAGATACAGGAATTCTGGGACTGTAATGCCTGCTGTATTTATTAAATAACACAGGGGAAAGCAAAATATAGGACTGTACGCCTACCCTACAAGACATCCCATCCTAAATGTCCAATAGGTATTTCATGATGTAGAACTAGTATGCAGCATAGAGATTTTAGGTCTAGATATATAGATATGGTAAGTCCATGGGAGTTGATGAAGTCATAGTGGTTGATGAGGGCTTGGGGTCAGGGTGTGAGGAATTTAGGGAGCTGTGGAAATGTATCTTTACTGCTACTGCCAATGCCCAGGTCTATTTAGGATATATCCTTTATCCCCTGAGCTAAGTCTTTCTGAAGGCACAGATGTCTAGCCAAGAGAGGGGGTAGAGTTAAGAGAGTTAAAGAGTGTCTTATAGTTGTGTTAGATACAAGTCTGAGAGTGGCAGTCATGAGAATGTGACCCGTCTTCTCACCTTCTGATAGGCTGATCATTTAGAATAAAGTCACAACCTTCCAGGGGCCTTCACTTTGGAGACCATCAGGATCCAAAACAAATCTTAGATCACATCTCCTTCCCTCAGTTCTTTATCCTTCACATTCTCTCATCTCCATGCTTGCTGCTCTCCTTGCTGCTCTTAAACCAGGAAAGGTAGAAAACTGAGAAAACCATAGTTAGCATGAGAGGAGGCCCAGCAAGACATTAGTGAGGTAAGAAAAGTAATTATGTTTTCTTTCTTCATCCTAAATACTCTCCCTTCACTCATCTGCTCACAGCAACTGACTCTCATGGTCTTCTCTGAAAGTGAACATACAGTATCCTGGTGTAGCAGACTTTCTGCTACCCAGCGCATTTCTGTTGCACGAGGCTATTACCTTCTTGTGGGCAGAAACTGTGTCTCTTTGTACTTTTGTATCTTAGGGGCTAGTTCTTGCACGTAGAAGTTATTTAATAAATGTAGTGACCAGATGGCAGAGTAAGAGCAGGGACTTGCTTGATCTTTCCCTCAAAGCCCCCCAAATACCTGTAAAAAAAAACAGAAAATTCTAGAGCTACAGAACCCACAAAATGACAGAGTGAAGCAAATCTCCAGCCCAAGATAGCCTGGAAGGCTGACAGGAAGGATATATCATGTAGAGCTGGGAGCAGAACGCAGTCCAGTGTGGGTTACACCAGCATAGACAGGGCTGCAGTAGGTCTCAGGGTACTGAATCACTGGCAACTGTGGTGGTTTCCAGGGTTCTCAACCCAGAAATGCCACAGACAGCATAGAATGTCAGTGGGAAAACTCTGTGGAACCTGGGTGGAAGAAGAGCATGGTCTGGCTGGGGTCCGGCCCCAGTCCTGCGGTGGTGGACGAGGTGGTTTTACATGTTGGTTACTATATACCAGGCAACATGCTAAGTATTGTAGATACAGAGAAATTTTTTTTTAAAACCCTCTAATTTTTATCACTGGTCTGTCCTCAACTAAGAGCTCATAGATCTCTGTCCCTCTCAGTGACATAAGAAAATGTCATTTGTGGGAGACTACAATTCCCAGAACTCACTGTTAGGTTTTAGACCTTTACCCTGGATTTCAGAGAAAGCTCCTTCTGGAGCTCTGGGCCCACAGATGGTGGGGGATAAACAGGCTGATACAAAACCCCTGAAATTTGGGACAATACACCCACTCCCACCAGAAGCAGAGTCCTACTTTGATAAAGAGTTAGAAAGTCAAGTATTTGGCTGGGAGGATGAACAAACAGTGTAAAAAAACTCAGAATATAGAATCTTACTTTGGTGACAAAGAAGATAAAAATATACAATCAGAAGAAGATAGCAAAGTCAAAGTTCCTACATCAAAAGCCTCCAAGAAAAATATGAATTGGTTGCAGGCCATGGAAAAGCTGAAAAAAGATTTTGAAAATCAAGTAAGAGAAGTAGAGGAAAAATAGGGAGGAGAAATGAGAGTGATGCAACAAAATCATGAAAAGAGAGTCAACAGCTTGCTAAAGGAGACCCCCAAAATACTGAAGAAAATAACACCTTAAAAATAGACTAAACTAAATGGCAAAAGCGGCCCCAAAACTCAATGAGGAGAACAATGCCTTAAAACACAGAACTGGACAAATGGAAAAGAAGATCCAAAAGATCACTGAAGAAAATAATTCTTAAAAATTAGAATGGAGAAAATGGAAGCTAATGACTTCATGAGAAATCAAGAAATTATAAAATAGAACAAAAATAATGAAAATAGAAGACAATGTGAAATATCTCATTGGAAAAACCGCTGATCTGGACAAACAGATCCAGGAGAGATCATTAAAAAAATTTTTTTTCAAATTAAATCAGCTTTTATTACCAAAATCAGCCAACAGCACCCACAGCAGCTTAGTCAGGGCTGGCCTAACAAAATATCCCATTAATGGATGACACCCCAACAAAAATAAAAAACTAAGTCTGCTTTAGCAAGTAATAAAAAAATAAAAGTACACCAAAACCTTTTCATATTACAAAAATGTAAAACTGATTTTAGTCCATAAAAATGAAGTCTCTTTCATATAATCAGCATGTCTGAAAAAGTCCCAACTGTGAGACAAGCTTTTTAATAAATTTTTTCCATGAAAGAAAAAAAAATGACTACCCTCTTCTCTCCCAGTTCCTCACCCCCAAATGACAGATATGATTGAATCAATGAAGGTTCCAGCCAAGGCTTGGCTCCCAGAATGCTAAGGCACCAGAATGTTCGTTACAGAGGAAGATGAGTGTGCATTCTAGGGCTGTCCAAGAACTTACCTCCTATTGAGATTCTGTTATCTCAAGGGAAAAAAAAGAAAATTAACGTCTTCACCAACTTGTGGTGGATATTTTAAAATGCTCCATAGCAAACACCTCAAATGTGGAAGCTTAGTTAAAAGAATGAAACCAAAAAACCCCATGGAACCCCTTGTCTTCTCTGAGTGCTCCCAGGAAAGGTGACATCATCCTGCCAATCTTTCAGTTAAGCAGGAAGCTCCTCCCTCTTTGCCTGTGGATTCCCTCACCACCAGGGAGCTAACCCCACCCCCCCCAAAAACCCAAAAAACCCAAACCTCTAGAATCATGTGCCCACCTCTCTCCTACTCCCTTCAGCATCCAGATGTAATTTTGCCCCTGCTCACTCCTTGGGAGCACAAAAGAAAGTTTTGGTAGTACACAGTGTTTTCCTTTCTGATCACAGTGAATTAAAACCATCTTAATCAAATGAAAAGCCATCCTATGATGACCCAGGCTCCCAGGCTGACCAGGCAGACCCACCAAACAGGGGGAACTATCAAAGACAAACTAGCCTTTTTTGGCCACATAGATAAAAAGGTGCCTTATTTTTTCATAAACCACAAAGGTGCCCTGACATCTGTTTCCTGAGACTTTGTTTTCTATGAATGCCCCACCCCAGGCCCCCAACAAAGAGCTTTTGATGGCCAAGAAGGACAGATCCTGCCCTGGCTCAGCATCAACTGCTTCAGAGCGCTTTCCAATCAATCGGTTTCTCGCCAGACTTCTTTAGCAACTCATTGGTCTTGGAGAAATGCCTGCATCAGAAGAACCCTCTGTGGACAGAGAGCAGAGAGGGGTGGGCAGTCTGCAGGACATGGTGGCGCTTCCTGTCGATGGAGAGGCCTTTCTTCTGAGCATAAGCCCTCCAGAGCATGAAGACAAGGCCATTCGAGTTCTTACTCAGCCAAGACACGAAGGCGTCTGTGAACTGCTCCCAGCCTCTCTCCTTATGGGAGTTGGCCTGGTGGGCTCGGATGGTGAACACATCTTTGAGGAGAAGAACACCCTGTGTGGCCCATCCAGACAAATCTCCGTGACCAGGATGGGCAAAGCCCTCAATGTCTGTGGATAACTCTTTATAAATATTTTCCAAGCTGGGAGGGAGTGGAACAGGCCTCTGAACGCTGAAGCAGAGTCCATGAGCTTGGTTGGGTCCATGATACTGGTCCTGTCCCAAGATGACCACTTTGACATCTCTAATTTCACACAGCTGTGTCCAAGTGAAGACCTGGTCTGCAGGTGGGTAGACGGTATGACGCTTTCGTTCTTCTGCCACAAATCCCATTAGCTGGATGAAATAAGGCTTGCCGAACTCGGCGCTGAGCTGCCGCTTCCAGCTCTCCCCGAAGCCCTCGGGGACGTTGCCGGAGGCTAGCCGGAGCAGGGCGGCCGCCTTGTTTTTCTGGATCCGGTCCAACTGCTCCGGGCTCAAGGGAGACAAGGGGGTGCCGAGCTTCTCTTCGGGCCGGCTCTTCTTGGCCGGGCTGACCAAGGCATCCTCGCTCTTCTCCACCACCGCCTCCGTGCCGGGGTCTGCTGGCACGGTTTCGGTGTCTGAGCGCCGTTTTCTGGGAGCGCCCGGGGAGAAGGAGTGGAGGGTCTTCTGTCCAATCATGCCGGCGGACGAGGCAGCAGCAACAACAGCAGCAAGAAGCGCGGCCCCACCACTCCACCCCCTACCCCCGACTGACCAGCTCTTCCGAGATCATTTAAAATTAAATGTAGTGACCTTTCCCTGAGATGCTATTGGTTTAAGTCTACCTGGGAGGAGAAGCAGAGATCTTGGCTTTTCTTCTCCCTGAAAGTAGAATTCATTCATGGAATTCTGCTTTTTTCTACCTGCCTAATATTCAGCAAGTACAATTTTCCAGGATCTGAAAATAGCTACATATTCATATGAAAGTATGTTTTTCTAGTTACCACTTAAAGGTCTTCCTCTATAGTCCTTCAGAAAGCAAAACCTCGACAAACCAGCACATAAGAAGTCATGTTATAATTATTAAATTTTCTGATTTTACTAAAAGTTAATCAGAGAACTACCATGGCTTCACTCTTTCTTTTTTTGAAATGTTTTAAAAATAAACTTGGTCTGCTTTTTCTGTCATAGGAAGCAGAGCATATTGAACATAATTGATTTTTTTCTTTAAACATGCAGGATCCCAGAGGGCCTCAGGGCCATTCACTATTGCTTTGATATTTTGATTGATGCATGATCTAATCAATAAGGTTACCTCCTGCACTGGAAGAGATTGCAATCTTTTTATGCCTTCTTAACCTGTACTATTCTTGTCCTTGTCCTTCTATATAAATCTTCCATATAAGAGCTTGTGTGCTAGAGTTCTTCATTTGTGTGGTTTCAGTATAACTTTTGAACTGCCAATCTTGTAAGTACCGCTCCATCTCCTTTTCCAATCACACATACAAGGGAAGACAACTTTTATGGTACTTTCAGAGAATCTCATTCGGTAAAAATTGGAAGAGATTGTAGAGACTGTATTGCCCAGCCTGTATGTGATCAAGAGTACCTTTTCAACATTCTCAACAAATTCTTATCCAGTCTTCACTGGAACACTTCTAGTGGTGGGGAACCCACGACTTCCTGAGGCAGTTCATTCTGTCTCTGAATGGCTCTAACTCTTAGGTGGTTTTTTTTCCCCTGATGTCAAACCTAGACCTACCTCTTTGTAACTTCCCTTTGTTGTTCCTAATTATGACACATGGTTTAGGTTAAATAAGTCTAATCCCTCTTGATAGCCCTTCAAATACTGAACCACAGCTTTCTTCTCTAGGCTAAATAATCCAAGTTCCTTCAAGTAACATTTACAGAGTGTGGTCTCCAGTCCTTTTGCCATTCTTCTTGGTCTCCTCTAGATGATCAATATCCAGATTATTAATGACTTTCCTAAAACTGTGTCTGGAACTGAATATAGTATTCTAGAAATGATAAATCTGGGACAGAGTATAGCAGATAATTGTCTCCATAATTTTGGAAATATATAAATAAATAAAATATAAATAAAAATATAAAATAAACCTCTCTTAATATGCACATTACAATTTTTTTTGCCTGTCATGTCACTTTGTTGCCACATATTTACCTTGTGGCCTGCTTAATTCCTCAGATCTTATTCATGTGAACTGTTGTCTAGCTATGTCTTTCTCAATCTTGTCAAGTCACGAAATAAAATTTTAATTTATCCATATTTAATTTAATTTCATTTTATTTGGCCCACAATTCTGGTCTGTTGAGATATTTTTGAATTATGAATATTATCTAATATCTTTTATCCCTCCAACCTTTGTGTCATCTGGAAATTTAACAGTCCTTAATTATATTTTAAACATATAGGGCCAAGGACAGATTCCACTAGAGACCATCCTCCAGATTGAAATCAAACCTTTAACTCTCTAGGTCTGAATTCCCATAAACATACAATCATCTAGTCCCAATCTGTTCATATGGATAACATGAGAAACATTTTCAAACGCTTTTGTCCATGTCTAAGAATATTATATCCATAGAATTCCCATAATTCACCATTTGAATAACTACAACAAAGAAGTGAAAAAAAAGAAACTAGCTTAGTCTGGCATGACTTCTTGATATTATATGTTGGATTTTAGTGGTTGCTTCTTTACTTTCTAAATGCTCACTGACCAGCTCCTTCATAATGTAATCTAGAATTTGATCAGGGATATAATTTAAGACCACTGAACTATAATTGACAAATGCTACTTTCCCCTAGCCTCCTACCCCTCCCTTTTAAAATCAAGACATCTCTCTCTAATTCCAGCACTTAACACAGTGTCTTGCACATAGGAGCACTTAATAATGTCTATTGATTGATAGTCCTGAGGTACCTCTCCTATTGTCCAAGATATTTCAAAGAGCAATGATAATAATTCATTAATCACCATCTGCCAGTTATTTTAGTACCTGAGGATATAGTTTGTTCAAACCCCAATGTATTGAAAGCATTTAGGTGCTTTTTCCCCATCTTATCTATCTTTAATTTCGGCCTCTGATAAAGTATTTTTGTACAAAGACTGGGCACCTAGGTGGCACAGTGGATAGAGTGTAGGGCTTGGAGTCAGGATGATTCATCTTTGGAAGTTTAAATCTGGCTTATTAACCATGTGACCCTGGGCAAGTCAGTTAACCCTGTTTGCCTCAGTTTCTTCATCTGTAAAATAAGCTGGAGGAGAAAATGGCCAAATTGCTTTAGTATCTTTGCCAAGACAACCCCAAATGGCATCACAAAGAGTTAGACATGACTGAAATGACTGAACAATACAAAGATCATTTGCCTTAGAAATGAAATGAGAAACAAAATGAATCAAATACTTTGCCCTTCACACAGTCAATCATCATCATCTTCTTATTTATTACCCTATCTTTTTTTGAGCCTCCTCTTGAACTAAACACAATTTTGAAAAGACCCTTCTTGTTCTTGGCATTCATGACTATTCTCACTTTATCATGGGCTTTCATATTTCTGAAACTACTTTTGCTATTTTATTTTGTTTTTATCCTTAGTTATATTCCTTTGTCCACAGCTTACATATGTTAAAAAAATTTTCCTTCAACTTCTTTCATAAAAGCTTTTAAAATTGTTATTATTGAAAAAAATTTTGTCTGACTTTAAAACATCAAAAGTAAAATATTTCAGGGCAGCTAGGTGGCGCAGTGAATAGAGCACCAGCCAGCCCTGGAGTCAGGAGGACCTGAGTTCAAATCCGGCCTCAGACACTTGACACACACACAAAAAAACTAGCCGTGTGACCTTGGGCAAGTCACTTAACCCCAACTGCCCTCCAAAAAAAAAAAGTAAAATATTTCATACACCATACCACAAAAAGAGATACTTTGCACCATCACAAATTGTCATTATTTTGTACCCTATAGATATCTTTTTTAAAAAAAAATCTACATTAAAAATATACAAAATATTTAAGGAATGAACATAAATATACAAGACCAGCAAGTCATTTTGTAATGGATAAGTGGTCCAAAGATAGGACCAAGAATTGAACAGTTGTGGAATAACAAGCACACTAACAGAATTGGCAGAGCTATGAGTTGGTTCAGTCATTCTAGAAAGACATTTGGAATAAAGCTAAGAAAGTGGTTAAAATTTCCATATCCTTTGACTCAAAGATACCACCATTAGACTTATACTTCAAGGAAGTTAAAGATAGAAGAAAAAATACTTTATACACAAAAATATTCTTAGTATCCCTTTTTATAACGTAAAGAACCAGTAATGTGGTAGATACTCACTGACTAGAGAATGGCCACACAAATCATGGCATGTGAATGCAGTGAAATATAACTACAACATAAGAAATGATAAATATGAAGAATACAAAGAATCAGGGAAAAATGTATGAATAAACATGAAGTAAAATAAGCAGGATCAGGAAAACAAAATATTGAATGCCCAAAACAATGTTAGTTGAAAAAAACAAAAGAAAATGAATACTTCATAATTATAATAATTATCAAGCCTGTCCCTGAATAAGAGATGAGAAAATGCACCATCCCTGTTGGTAGACATGGGGAATTTATGGATGGCAAAAGGAATTTATGGCTGTCACATTTAGTTGATATGTTGATTAGTTTCCCTGTTCTTTATTATAATGGCTGGCTCTCTGGAGTTAGAAAGGATGGGCATATATGTGGAAATGAAGGTGATTTAAAAGCAAAAGATTATAACAATAAAAAAAAATCTTTGTTAGTAAATGAGTCTCTTGTGCAGAAGACATCTGTTCCTTTAGGCACTGACTTCATTTTCTTCTAATTTGAATAATTTCTTTACCTCCCCTTGTTTTCCCTACCACTTACTTTCTAACTCCCTCCCCTCTATTTTGGTTTCCCTGGCAGCTGGATCTTAAAGCATGCTAGCCTTTTCCCATACTGAACAATTCACAGTTCACTAGCCTAAGTTTCTGCCCCAAGTAACTTTTGTGTTGTTAGAACTGCCCCTAGCTGGATGCTGTTTCTTTCCATCAGGCTTGGTCAAGTGCAGAGTGGCCTGTCTTATTCACTTTGTTCCTCGGTTCTCTGGCCTTGCACTGGCATTTCAGAGCTTTGTAGCATTGTTTTCCCTGGTACTGGCAGTACCAAACTTTGCAGTACTGGTGCTACAGGGTTGCAGCCCCTAATCAGGCATTTGCTCCCAAAGGGATGTGGCCTAAGCAAAGTCCTGAACTGAGATCTCCAAAGCACTGGAAAGAAGGAGGGGTAACTAGGTATAGGTGTGGGTTTTATTTTAGGCCTCTGTCATGTCCTTGGAGAGATTTCCATGATCTTATAAACAAACTACTCACAAACATTTGCTTCTTTTATGCTTTTCTGGTACATGAATACGTATATACACTTATTCTTTCTTTACTTTTCCGTGTTCCTATCCCTTTATTGCAAGAAAACTTCTAAAAATAAATAGCCACTCATTCTCATTTTCCATGGATGCTGGCTCTGTCGCTGTGTGCTTCCTCATCTTGGCCCTGAGTGGAGATGCAGTAAAATGCAAGCTAATGAAATGCAGCAGCAACCAAGCTGCATGTGGCACTGTGAGCCCTGTGATTTAGGAGCTGAGGGCCGTCTGTGCCAGGGATGAGCTAAAAAGAGCACCTTCCTACGTAGCTAATCGGATGCCCTGGTTATATAACATAATGCACACTATCAGTCTGGCAGAGGAGTGGAAGAAGATACCTCATTTGAGGCACAAAAAACTTTAAGAGTAAAAATTACACCAAAAAAAGAGTAAAAATTACAATATTGGGTTTAATGGAGTGATTATTCTCCAAATGAACAACAGCGGCAGCACTAAATGGGACTAGAACTGGATTGGAATTCGATGAAATACAATTCTATTCAATTCTACAATAGAATAGATGTTTCCTAGTCCTCCTGTCCTATCTCCTTGTTGCTGACTCTGGTGATAATGCCAAGACTTTAATTTCATGCTGAGTTCCAAGTGACTCTATAAACGCTCCCTCATGCTTTTAAAAATAACATACCTTTCCCTGGGATCAACAGTCAAGTTCCCCTCTAAAATTACATTTTGAGAGTGATGTAATGATGTGATCTCATGTACATAGGGAAACTTTAGACTCAACACTGATACCTACACCCTGACACTCCCTGTCACCAAGAATTCTCAGCCAGCTTCCTTGGAACAGAACTCATTTACAGGTATTAGTGTCTGTCTCTTCTCTCACCTGTGTTACCCATCCCCACCTCCACCCCAGTGCCTGGAATACTATAGGTGATTAGTAAATACTTTTCAATGATTAGTAAGTGTGTTTTAGTGATTAATCCCTGGAAGGATTCAAGGGCAAAAAGATGATTTTAAAGGCACCCAGCTTCGGTTTGTTATGATCACCCTAAGGCATTATTATAGAAATTCTCACCTTTCTTGTACAATAAGAGAACTGAAACCTGGTTGTCTTTAGGGCAGAGAAGAGAGGACCATACTGCTTCTCTACTATGGGGCAAGTGAGCTAACCTTTGAGGCAGTGGGGGAGGGATATCCTGGATATTCTATTTATTGTCTGTGTGACTTTGGGCAAGTCATTTAACCCTTCTTGGCCCCCTTTTCCTCATGTGCAAAATGAAGGATTTGGATCAGGCAATCCCTAAGGTTACCTGTGACTCTAAATTCTATGAATTCTATAAAAGGAAGATATGGTTCTTCACTTTGTTAAAGCTAACCCCTCCATCTATATCCCTGATCCCATTCTTTCAATCTGCCCTATATAATCCTATTTTATCAATAATTCCTGGTTAAGGAAAAAAGCACTGACTCTTGAGTCTCAACACTTGGGTTCAAATCCCAGCTCTGACACTTACGACATGTATGACCTCAGGCAAGCCACTTAACCCCAATTGCCCTGCCCCCCCCCAAAAAAGTAAAATGAAGGGGTTGGACCAGATGACCTCTGAGGTCCCTCTCAACTCTAGATATATGAGCTTTCTCTCACATGCTTCAAGCCTACAAACATGGTCAACATTTCCTTATTCTAACTTTAGTTCTCATCTATTCAAACTATTGTTAAACTGTCCTGTTCATTTTCTCCCCTTCCTTCTTTTCTCTCCCTCCCCAGTTCCATTTCCAGTCTCTTGGAAAGGGTACTCTATACCCAATGTCTCTCCTTCCTCATTACTAATTTATTCTTACATCTATTTGCAATCTGGCTTCTATTCTTACCAGTTTACTCCAGGGTCATGATATAATCTCCTTATCATTTAGTTCAATGGGCTTTTGTTGTCTTTATCCCCTGGGTCTATCTGTCATCTGACACTGTGACATCTCTCTTCTTGGCTTCCATGACACTGGACCCTTATGCTTCTGTCTTTCCAGCTTCTCTTTTGTTGGATTTTTGTACTCCATCCACTCTTCAAATATTGTTGTTCCCTAAGGTTCTACTCCCTCAGCTTTCCCCTCCTCTTCTCTCTTTTCATTTCTCCTCTCCTTTCTTTTCCTCTCATTGCCTCTCCTCTCTCCTCTCCTTAATATTATTCAATCACACAGCTTCAATCATAACCTCTAGATTATTATCAAATAATATATATCTCTCTCTCCTCATCTCTTCAGATTTCCTCTCATATTTCCAACTACCTTGTAGGGATCACCACCAAAGTATCGTGCTGTCTCTGAAAACTCAGCATGTCTAAAAACAGACTCATAATGTCCCAGTTAAGCTTTCATTTCCTCCCCAAATCTTTATTTGTCAGCATCAAAACCTTGGAGTCATCTTTGATTCTTCTCCCTCTCTCACTCCGCATGACTGATTAGCTGCTAAGTTCTATTGTTTCTGTCTTTATAGTATCCCTCACATCTAGTCTCTAACCACCCACCCCCACTCCTATCAAAATTTCTTTTAATGAGACTTTCATTTTTTCTATCCTATCAGTACAGTCATTTTTTAGTCATGTCTGACTCTTCATGACCCCATTTGGGGTCTTCTAGGCAGAGACACTGGAGGAGTTTGCCACTTCCTTTTCCAGCTCATTTTACAGATGAAGAAATTGAGGCAAATAGGATTAAGTAGCTTCCAAAGGTCACTAGTAAACGTCTGAGGCTGGATTTGAACTCACAAAGAGGAGTCTTCTGACTCCAATCTGGTATATCTAACCACTGCATCTCTACTTGCTCCATTATACCCTCTAGTAACATAGTAGTATCCTAATGAATTTTTGTGTATCTAAGCCATCCCTTTTCTAATCCATCTTCTACATTGCTGCCTGAGTATCCTTAACACCTTGCTATGGCCGTTTCATTCCTTTACTCTTTTGTTTACTAAGTAAAATACTCCTGACCCTGGAATTCAAGGTCTTCAAATTCAAAGTCTTCTACACTGTCTACCATTAACTCATCCATTTCAAATGCTTTATGGTCCAATCAAACCAGATCATTTCTTTTCCTCTGTTGTCCTGTCCTTTCCCACCTCTGTGTCTTTGCTCATACTGGTGCCATACCTAGAATGGCTACCCTCCTGTCCCCACCCTCTTCGTTGAAGTCCTTCCATTAAGGGACAAGTTGTATAACTCCTCCTCCATGAAACCTTTCCTGACTCTCCACCCCATGTGAACATAACTTCGAATTTCTCATACTTTTTTGTTTAGACCTCTCCATTTTCACTTATTTATTTCTCTCCTGTGACATAATTTTTCATGTACTTGTCCATTAGAGTGTAAACCCTTGAGAACAGGAGGCACAGCCTATCTATTGTTGTATCAAACACAGTGCCTTGAACAACAAATGTTTGATAAATAGAAGACATTTGGCATTTTCAATTTTATCCATGATGATGAGATTGCTTTGGACATAGCTCATATTTTAACTAAGCCCCCACAATTGAGCAATTCTAATAAAGTGAGACCAAAATTTGATAAAATTAACCCTTGGATGGCTTTAAAAAATTACAGTTTCTATTGAAATGGGAAGTGACTATTTAGTATGAAGGGTAGCAAAATTCAAATCTTATGATTTCCAACATTCTATTTTACCCGTTGGCCCACTGAGCTACCAAAAATGCAGAACAACCACAACAGAAATGTTCCAAAATTGTTTATAACGATCCCTAATTTTCAATATGTTGTACAGTTGCCAACTAGCTAGCAATCATCCATTAGTTACTAGTAGGCACCTATGAAATCAGTCTCAATACTGATGTACAGAGAGTCAATGTGTTGTGTGTGAATAACTCTTACTTGTATTCCTTTCCAGCTAAAATAAACTTTGATCTACTGGATTAAAGTCCCCAAAAGTATAGTGATTGGAGATGCTATAGGGGTCTTTCTTGGCTTTTTTCCCCAAGAGCTTCTGAATAGTTGACATTGCAGCATTTCAGTGGAAAAAAAAACCTTTGGGAGAGCTGCAATGACACTGAAGTTTTTAACCAAGGAGTCATCCATTTTAAGGCATATGAAGGAGACAGCAGAAAAAGTGAGAGACTTGTCATGCATCTGGGATATTCCAGAAGTAACATTTGAGTAGGATTCTAAGCCTCATGGGCTGGAACATGTTTCTGTTTGTGGCAAGAAGAACCCTGGCTACATTACATTACTGGATCTCAAATAGGTGTTAAAGAGAAAATAAAATTTATGAAACTGAACAGAATTTCTGAGCTTTCCTCTTTACTTTTCCTTCCAGCACTCTCCATGGACACTGAAAGGCTGTCTTGAGAGGGATTTTTTAGGACTTCAGCTACAGATAATTTAGAAGTGGGGATTGCCATAGAGACAAAAGGGGAACCTGGATTATCCACAAAACTTCTATTCCAGTAACAGTCTTAGATTTGGAAAGGTTGTCATCCTAACAACAGCATCAGAAGCTTATTTTTTGTACTTCATGGTATATAAAGTACTTTTATATCTATTGTTTCTTGGATGCTGTCAACTACCATGTTGGCCAGGATAAGCATATGGCGTTACAGTTATGGAACCGACAAGTTAATGGAAGGTGGAGTCCAAGGTCACACAAGTAGGTAGTGGAAGGAAGCGGACTGGAACCTAATTAAAAGTCTGAAACTGAATTGTTATGTCCGGGACGTTTGAAAAAAGTTTCTTTTGTTTTAAAGTTTTCTTTTTTTAAAAAATATGAACTTAACAAACAAGAGAAAGAGACAAACAAAGAGAAACAGAGAGACATAAAGGGACATTAACAGAAAGAGACAGAGAATATGACACAGAGAGAAATAGAGAAAAGGGAGGGAGAATAAGAGAGAAAGGAGAGGGAGAGATTTCCACATACAAAGTAGAATAGAAAAAGTTCATGTAAGAAACCATAAAAAAAGACTTTTTTGAGGATCTATCAGGAAATCATTAAGACCCTAAGTACATCCCTGTAAACTTCTTTCTACATTACATACATCATGAATTCGTTGTTATAATATTAGTTATTTTCCCACAAAGTTTGTGATGAATAGTATGACTCCTGGACAAATGTATGTGGATCTTTTTATTCCTGTTGCTGTCTAAAATACATACTTAAGCAATATGATATGGGAGAAAGTGCATTGACTTGGTTTGTTAGGAGACATGAGTTCTAGTCCTGGCTTTAACAGTATCCATGTAACTATGAATGTGGGTATTTCTTCACTTCTGGACCCCAGTTTCCTCATCTAAAAAAAAAGGGAAGGTTGGATTACATGATTTCAAGGGTCCTTCCAGCTCTAAGAATCTGGAAAAGAATGATTCAAAGGGCCGTAAAAATGTTAGGGTGGCCAAGCTGCAATTGGAACTCACTACATGATAAGTATGCATTGTCAAAAAAAAAAGGAACTGAAAAGTTGAGTGAAGAAGTAGAGAAAAAATAAACAAGGGATCTTGTTTCGATATGGAATCGATATGGCAGGATTGGAGTAGGGCAATCAGCTTGTTCAGCTTAGCCTAGCTCAAGATGCCTAGGAAAACAAATTGAAGGGATTCTGGGTTTTAGATCCATAAAGACATAGCAGTAAGCTTGAGATGTTAGGAGATTAAAGAGAGATCAGTTTCAGCCTAAATCTGGGGCTGTAGCTGGTGTTCTTCAGAAAAGACCTTTTTCTACTAAGGACCAAGGAATGAAAGTAACAGTCTAGGATCAGACTAATATGGGATGACAGCTACATCTTGAGGGAAGTAAATTTCTACTCTGTAAATTAGGTTTGCACCTAGAATTCGCCTTTGTCCTAACTGCCACACTGCTAGAGAAACCAAATCACATTCATCTTGCCTCTTTCCCTATAAATGAGACCCAAACACAGAGAAGCTGAAGCTAAATGGAAAAAAAAAACCCAGCTTGGAAGTGTTATTCAAAGAAGTAAAGAAAGAAGTTGGGTTAATCATATACCGAAAAGCTATAAGAAAAGGAATGTAATGAGGCAGTTGGTCACTTCACCTTGTAATGATTACATAGAGCACAAGAAAAAAAAGACCACCATGACGGTGATTGCAGCTTACATGTCAATATGTGTTTCAGGGAATGCATAGAAAAATTCTGCGAAGATCTTGACAGGATTATTCAGCTTAGGTCAATATCTACCCTGGCACTTAGTGACTTTAATATAAAGATAGAATAGGGGAGGAGTGAAAAATATGGTTCAGAATTAAGAAATAATATCTTACAAGATGTCTTCTATAGAGGAAAAGTACAGTTATCTTTTCCCCATCATGGGGGTCGGGGACATGGTACTCCCATGGTCTGGAAAACCTTCATAAAGTTTTTTGGCCCTCCCTTCATGTTAGAGAAAAAGTCTGAATTATTATGGTATTAAAAGATAAAATATATTGCGATTATACAATACTGTATATATATATATTTATATGTACATATATATGTGTATTTCTGAGTTTCTAAGCCTTTTCTGTGTCATCTGCTGGTCTTTGTAGGTTGTCTGTGGTTTCCACAAAATTCCCAGTTAACTTCTTATGCCAACCCATGATATATCAAAAATACAACAGGGAAAGTTGTGATGTCGTAGGGATAACTGTAGTCACCTTACTCCATGTGGTTAGGTAAGGCTGTGACGATTTTTGTTCTCTCATTACAGAGAAGTGAAATTGAATGGGAATAAAAGCCAAGGTTTCAGGGTCCCAATGGAACTGATGAAGCTCCCTTAAATTTGTCTGGTGGTGGCAACAGCCAAAAAGAGTAGTGAACACATTTAATCTTCTTTTGGGATTATCTCTGGCATTTTGACACAAAGATGCTAATATAACCCAGGGAAGAAAACCCCCATTATTTTTGCTCTATATTCCAAACTCAGTTGAAAAACTGGAAAAGTGCTTTCCTTTTTATCTACCCTGTCTAGGAAGACAATCTTTTGGGCTTTGTTTGTTCCTTTTTTTTGATGTCTGTTTTCCTCAGATTTATCAGAATTATAAATGGGATAAATATAACAATGTCTATTTGATAATTTAAGATGCAACAATTAGCAGTGTGTCATGATTTATGTCATTTATGTCACGAAATCAAAGTCTATAAAAGGAATTCTTACACAAAACCATGTTCTATAATAAAGAGCCCATTTTATTCACGGTGGAAAGAACACTTCATTTGGAGTTAGAGGACCTTCACTTATGAGTCCTGCTTTTGACATTTGTTAGCTGTGTGATAATGGTGAGTTACTTACCTGCTCTCAACTTCAAGTTTCTTATCTGGAAAACTGACGATTTGCTCTACTTACCTCTCTGTTGTGAGGAAAATGATCTGTCACTGACAAAGTACTAGAAAAAAGTGGGCTAATATTGTGGTTCTAGGATGCAAATTGACTTTTTATTAGATGTAGTTAAATATGGAGAAATTTGGAAAAATCGAAATGTGACCTCAGAGTTTAAAATTTTTTCTTTAATTTTTTTTTTAGTTTTTGCAAATAATAGTTCAATTTTATCTGCTTAGCTGCTCAAACACAGTCAAAATGAGCTGCCTTTATTTGTCTCCTGAGGGATTTTGTGGGGTTTCCAGTTTAACCTGAATATAACCATTTTTACGCATATTGGCAGAGTCTAACCACTCACGAGGGACACCATGTACTTGGTAGTAAACGGGGTAATTCCTCAATACCTTGACATAAAGAACCAAGGAGGGAAGACGAGGAAGATGAGAATGACCAGATGGGAAAACATAGACAGAACCAATCAGTTCCCAATTATCTGTGAGTGGGTTATCCTTTTTGTAAATTATCTGTGGAGATTCTGCCTTCCAGATCTTCAACTGAGTTCTGAGCTGTCAATCATTGGGTAGACCCAACGGTGAGGGCTGAACTTGGCACAGAAGAGATAAATGTACGTGTGTGTATGCATGAGTGTGTGTGTGTATACACCTTTTTATTTGTGTCTGAGGTATATGACAACATTTACAGAGCAAATACAAATGATGTTGCCATAAAAGTTGCTTTGGATCATCTACATGCCTCTTCATTCTACCAGCATGAGCCTCATGGAGTAGAGGGAAAGAAACAAAGCAATTATTTTGGACAAGAACAAAATTCAGCTCTTATCACTATTGATTTGTTCTTAAATTGTCCAGATCTATGGAAATGAGCTAAAGAACTGAAACAGATGAGATGGAGAAATTTGCACATTCCCTTGTTCTTAGGTTGGCATCTCACAGTAGTGAGGAACAGGTTGATTTATATATAATCCAGTGAAAATTAAGTTTCTTACCATAGTGAGGGATAATGGCCCAAGCCATGGCCGAGGCATAGATGCCCCCAATCATCCAGAACATGCAGAGCCAGCTCAGGTGTTCCCCTCGTTTCTCCCGGGCAAGAACTTCAGCAAAATAGGAAAAGACGGTTGGCACAGCTCCTCCAATCCTGCCAAGACACAAGATATGAGCATGAAAAGTAAGGTAGGAAATGTTGACCCTATGTAAAATGAAAGTCTGGAACAGTTGTCTCCACTTGTTGACAGATTAAGGTCAGTGAGGTATGTTGGACGTGGCCCAATGGGAAATGATACTCTGGCAGAGATTTGAGTTAGTCTTTTTACTAAGCTTGTGTGGGTGTTGTGTGTGTGTGTGTGTGTGTGTGCGTGCATGTGTGTACACATACATACCTACACACATTTAAACATAGAAGTACAAAGACAAGAAAGATCAAATAAGCATGCTTGCTGGGAAAAAGTACTACAATAAGGAAACACTGTGATACAATGGAGAAGACACTGGCTTTGGAGTCAGAGGACTTGGGTTCAAATTCAGCCTCTGAGGATTACAACCTATGGGAAACTGGGAAAGACATTTCATTTTCTTGACCATCAGTTTCCTCATCTGAAAACTTAGAGGTCTAGATTGGATGGCCTCTGAGGTCCCTTTTCCCTCTAGATCGCAGACTCTTAACCTGGAGTCCATGGGTAGATTTTGAGAGGTCTGTGGACTCAGATGGGAAAGATATTTTGATAACTATATTTCAATATAATTAGCTTCGTTTGTGACTCTATATATTCTATGCCTTAAAAACATTATTCTGAGAAAGGGTCCATAGGCTTCACCAGACTGCCAAATGGATCCAAAACTCAACTAAAGGTGAAGAATCTTTGCTCTACATCTATGATTCTCTGACCTGGAGTCAATATAGCTTCAAACTTTGAATTGGTCTAAGATCTGATTAAGCTTCAGGTCTGAAGCAACAATGTGGCTGGAAGTCTTTTGTCTGCTACCAATGCTGATTCCTGAGAGGGAGAATCTTCTTGTGGCTTTCCTTCAAGTTTTGAATAAATTCTTCATTTCTGCATCCCAATTTCATTTAACATGCAAATAAACAAGGATTAGAAGGGTAGGGATACAAGAAAAAGGGAAAGGAGATATAGGTACTTGTCACATAGTAAGCAATTCATAAATGTCTTTTTATCCATTCATTCATGTAGTGCTTAATATGAAATAGAAAGACAGAGTCTCCCAGGAGGCTTTCAAGGAAGTCAATCTACTACGATTGAAGTAATATTTCCTATTAACGCAGCTTTCTACATTAATAAATCTATTCTTCACCAGAATAGACAATAGAAGATTGCTATTGAGGAGCATATCATCTAGTGGAAAGAGGAACGAGAGTCAGCAGCCATGGGCCCTACTCCCACTTTGCCAGTTCTGGGGCCCACTGTGATCTTGCCTAAATCAGCCTACGTCTAAGTATTCATGTTTTCTCAAATACCAGACTTCTTATTGTTATTCAGTTATTTCAGTCACATCCAGTTCTTCATGACCCCATTTGGAGTTCTCTTGGCAGAGCCACTGGAGTGGTTTCCCATTTCCTTCTCCAGCTAATTTTACAAATGAGGAAACTGAGGCAAACAGGGTTTAGTGACTTGCCCAGGGTCACACATCTTATAAGTGTCTGAGACTGGATTTAAACTCAAGGAGATGAGTCTTCCTGACTCTAGACCTAGTACTCTATATACTACAGCACCAGACTACAAAGAATTAAGTTAGATTCCTTTTTACCCCCCGGTGCATCATTTCATTGGTGTGGGGAACTCCTTGTGTGTAAACTCCTTTCACCAATATAGATGGGCTGTTTCTCTGCAACTTATCATCTTAGAGTTTGGGGATGGGACACTGAGATGTTAAGCAATTTGTTCATGATTATGTAGTAGAGGCAGGACATGACCCTAGGTCTTCTGGACTCTGTCTACTACCCAGTGAGGTAAGTGTTAATAATATTTTTTTAATATACGAGAACACTCAGGCAGATAGAGGTTAGTTAACCTTTCTAGGGCCACAAAGGTACTGAGTCTCTGAGGCAGGCTTTGACCTCTGGCCTTCTTGACACCAAATCTACCATCATGCTGTAAACTATGCCACCGAGCTCTTTCTGAAATTTCTCTTCAGAAACTTGATATTGATCAGTGTGTAGACCCTACAATCTGTGGCATTTGTTGTCTTTTTATGACTTTAATTTTATAATTTTGCAGCTTTTGAACACTGGAGCTATAATGCTGGATAGCAGCAACATACCAGGAGCTTGGTTTGAATAAACAATTTGGTCTTGGGTTCAGACAGAGATCTTTGTCCCAGTCTCCATAGATTTATAATGATGAATACCACTTATAATGGCATTATGGTATTATAATGAATACAATACCATTTATAATTATGAATAGACCCTGAACTTTTCATACAAATATAGCTCCCTAATGAAATAGATTTCATATAATGTCATTAACTAACCACAGTATCAATACTAAGGACATTAAATATCATTTGGATTTCCAAATCTTGTTTCCTCCAGGAAGATTCAGGAAGGGTTAACCCACTTGTTCCTTTCCCTTAACCTCCTGCAGTAGACTATGCCACCCAAATGCTCAAGAATTTAGGGGGGGAAACCCTACAGGGACAGACAGAGACCATATGCTTCTGAGGGTCCTATGACTAGAACAGGTTTCCCCAGGATGCCAGAAGAGATTGCTTCCAGTGGCAGAGAATACCAGCCACAGTGGTCCCTGAAAAATAAGCTAAGCAGTCCCATAAGACGGGACCCCTTCTGAAAAGGAAACTAGTTAGGGGCCCCCTGGGAGAGATGACCTAGAGGATCTGCAAAGAATTGAGAAAAGGGGAAGATAAGGAACTGTCTTGGAGGCCCTAAAAGATGGTTAAAAATACCTAAGCGTGGATGGCTAGGTGGTACAGTGAATAGAGCACCAGCCCTGGAATCAGGAGGACTGAGTTCAAATCTGGCCTCAGACACTTAAAACAGCCATGTGACCTTGGGCAAGTCATTTAACCCCAATTGCCCTGCCTTCTCCCTTCCAAAAAAAGAAAAGGAAAAAATACCAAAGATTAGAAAATATGGAGGAGAGGGGAAGGAATAAAATGATTTAGTCTAAAGTATTTCTATTGTATGTGTCTGCCCTTTTTTCCTCTTCATTTTCTACATTTCAGCAATCACAGAGAGAGAAGACAGGGGAAGGAGAGAGTAGTCTCCCTCCCACTCAATACCCTGTGATATCCATAATTTTATTCATGAGCATAAAGGTATAGATGTTGAGAAAGGCTCCATAAGCCTTAGTAGGAACTGGAAGACCTTGAACGATAGTCTAGGGCACAACACTCCTGCACCATAGTATGACCACTGGCAGGCCACAAGCGCTTAGTAAGCAGTTTTTACGTGCCGGGCATTGTATTGAGTGCTGGGGATACAAATATGAGCAAAAAGGCAGCTAGCTCCTGCCCTCAAGGAGCTTACAATCTAATGGGAGAAGGTCACATGTCCAAGAGATCTGACTATAGACCCATCGATACCGCAACATTGGAAACACTCATCTGCCCACAGTTACAGTTCATGTAGAAGACCAAGGAGTGAACCTCAGATCCTGAGTTTTGGAAGTGACTGAGACCAGGAACTAGAACAGAAGGATGAGGTCAAACTCATTTGGATGACCAGTTCCTTGGATTCCTGCTGACCACGTCTTTCTCCTGTGGACCTCCTTTGGACCCTGATGCTTTTGCAATTTTCAAGTCAAGTCAACAAGCATTTATTAAAAGCCTGCTATGGACAAGGTGCTGTGCTAAGCTCTGAGCATTTTTAAAAAATGAAGCAAACCCCAGCCTGTGCCCTTAAGGTGCTCACAAGTAGGAGACACAACATGCAAAGAACCAGAGACAAGATAAAAAGGAAAAATTGGAGATAATCTTGTGTGAAACGTTGACCCTTTGTTCCTGTCCTCAGACACGCCTCCTCTGCTTTGGGCTGCCCAGTACTAGAATTATCAGAGACTAGAGTCCTTTTTTGAAGTTTTTATCATGGAAGGCTCTTGGAAACAGACTCTGGCATGGTTTTCCCCAAACATGTGATAGAATTGTCTTCTAGTCCATGAGAAAGCTCTCTGCTGCCTTATTTGTTAGTTTGTCTATGCCTATGATTATATTGCCTTAGGAAACTGCCAGGGAGGAAATTCCCTGTACCAACACATATCAGTAAATATTCTTTCAACTTACAGTCTTAGAAAGTTGCTCCAGATGCTGAGAGTTAAAATAATGCTGAGAGTAATACTAGCCATCATTTCTATGGCACTTGCTGAATATTACCTCGTTTGATCTTCAGAAAACCCTGTGAATTGGTTGCTGTTATTATCACCATTTTACACATGAGGAAACTGAGTCAATTAGAGGTTAAGTGACTTGCCCAGAACCACACAACTAGTTAGTGTCTAAGGCCATATGTAAACTCAGATCTTCCTGACCCCAGGCCCATGCTCTAGCTGTTTGACTTTCCTAGTGTCACACAGATACTATGTGCCACATGCAGAACTTAAACCCAAGTCTTTCTGACTGAAAATCAAATATTAATATACTTCGTAATTCCAATTTTCACCCTAATGATAATGTTAAAAAAATTTCTGAATTGACTTGTTTCTTCTAGTCTCTCCCTTAATCCACCCTCCACATGGCCATTAAAAGAATTTTGTTAAAACTCTGGTCTGACCACGTTGCTCCATTTCTAGAGGATAAAATATAAACTCTTCAATATGGCATTAAAAATCTTTTACATTCTGTCTGCAATTCACTTTTCCCAGCTCATTTTGCATCACTCCCCTTTATGAACTCCATCTTCCAGACAAACCGGACTATTTGGGGTTCCCTCTTTATTATATCCCATCTCTCACCTCTTAAGTGTTAGTAAAGGCAGCCTGCCATGCCTGGAATGCCTTCTCTCTTTACCTTACCCTAACATAGCTGTTCTCAAAAGTTTTTATCTTAGGACCCCTTTACTCTTCAAATTTGTTGGGGATGCCACCAAAAGTTTTTGTTTAGGTGTATTGTATCTATTGATATTTATTATAAACTTAATATTTTTCTGAAAATAGTTTTGTCCTTGCAGACCCCTTGTAAGGGTCTCAAGGACCCCCAGGGGCCACTAGATCACACTTGAGAAATGCTTTCCTAGTAGAATCCTTAGTTATCTTCAAGGCTAAAATCCAGTGCCATCACCTAATGGAAGTCTCCTGACTCCTCTGGCTGATTATTCACTTTCTATCTCCATCTTTGTCTCCATCTCTCTATCTCTCTGTCTCTGTCTCTCTGTCTGTGTCTGTCTGTGTCTGTCTCTATCTGTCTCTTTTCCTCTCTCTCCCTCCTTCCCTCCTCTACCTCTCTCTCTCTCACTCTCTCTTTCTCTCTGTCTCTCTCCTCTCTGTCTGTCCCTCCAAATTATATAGTATTTATGTGTCTGTTTACATGCTGTATCCTCCAGTAAAATGAAATCTCCTTGGAGACAGAGATTATATTTCACTTTGTCTTTGTATCCAACCTAACAGAGTGCCTTACTCTGAGCAGGAACTTAATAAATGCCTTTTGAATTCAATTGAAAAAGGATGCATCCATTTGGCTATGAGTGGATTTTGAGAAAGTCACCAATATCCACATTTGACATAAATACCTAATGTTGCAAAGAGATCTACTTGATTGTTTAATCAGGGCCTAGTTTGGTTTTTTTACATCTTTTGATATAACAAAAAGATGTTAGAGAATTTGTGTCCTTCCTGCATATTTGAGTTAATTAAAGGGAAAGTTGTAGTTTTTCTTTTTCATCTCCTTGAATTCGACACTTATCCATCCTTTTTTCATTAAATGGAAGCTGATGAGAAACAGAAATAAGTAATATGCAGAGATAGAGAGAAAAATTCCAATTCCTCCCTATAACTTTCTCTGCTAGTTAGCTTGTGAATATTTATTTTATTTGGGCTTTTCCTATTTCTCCTTAGTAGTCTAAATGTATATAGCCTGATTTGAATATAATAATAAAGCCATGCACTGCTGTGCCTGGATGAATTCCTTATCAGAATCTTGATCTAGTGGTTTCAATATGCATGGCCTCAGTTTAAGGAGCTTTGATTCCATTACGCACAGAACATTTTGAACAAAATTTAAATAAGATCTTTGTACATGGATTTGAAGTGGCTTCATTACAACACCTTTTCCAGATTGTAACTGCAGACAGTTCCTGCCACAAAACAATATATACAGTGACTGCAACACAGAAAACAGCTAAATGAAAACGAGACTGAATGATTAGCTCTAGTGAGTAGTCAAGCTATCTGTGCTATGAGTATAGGGAATGACAGCGCGAAGTTTGGTGGGATTCAGGTAACCTGAAGGACTTCATATTTACTGGTTTTAATCTTCTCACTGAAGGATGAGGACAGGTCATTAGAAATAAGTGCCAGAGGGGTGGCTAGGTGGCGCAGTGAGTAGAGCACCGGCCCTGGAGTCAGGAGTACCTGAGTTCAAATCCAGCCTCAGCCACTTAACACAAAAACTAGCTGTGTGACCTTGGGCAAGTCACTTAACCCCAACTGCCCTCCAAAAAAAAAAAAGAAATAAGTGCCAGAGTTAAGGGAGCTGATGGTTCTAGGAGAAAGTAAATGTTTCAAAATAGTCACTGTGGAGAATCAGCAAAGTTATTGATAGCTGTTGTTTGGGGTTTTCTTGTCAAAGACGTTGGAGTAGTTTGCCATTTCTTTCTCTCTTTTTACAGAGAAGTAAACAAGATTAAATTATTTGCCCAGGGTCATATACCTGGTAGGTGTCTGAAGCTGGATTTGAACTCAGGAAAATGAATCTTCTTGATTCCAGGTCCAACACTTTATTTACTGTGCCACCAAGTTGCACAAAATTGTTGATAAGACTAGAATAAACAGAACTGCCAAGCCCCATGAGGGTCTGTCTTTGATTATGCTCCAAAAAATTTGTGGGGGGTGAAATTGTCTTAATTTTACAACTTTCTTAACTGATAATCAGCAATCCTGAAGCAGGAGTAGAAAAATTAGATAGTGAGGGTTAACAAAAAAGTAATAATTCATAGGTTAGGAGTGATAGAAGGGTAGGGGTCAAGGGATTCCAGGGTAGTAGCTGGTGAAACATTGCATTGACAGATCATGGGATTAAGATTTGCATGGGTGCTGATGAAACAGTACTCCATTCTGGTGGAAGGGGACTATGGAGAATAGGGCTGGACTAAGGGAAGAAGGTTTAGCTTCTGTGAGAATGTGGGGGGCAGAAGGATATGAGGATGTGGTGAGAGTAGAATACCAAATTTCTGAATTTTGAGCATTACAACCGTAAGAGACAATACAGTCTCAGGTATGATCATGATGCTGTGTGACTTAATTTGAGTACATAAGGAAGCGGTTGGAATGTGGCATAATAGATAGAGTGCTGGAAATAAAATTCCATGACATGGCAGGGATGTCTATTAAGAAGAGCTGATTAACCATCCCAATTGATAAATGGTCAAAGGGTATGAACAGGCAGTTTTTAGAGGAAGAAATTAAAGCTATCTATAGTCAGATGAAAAAAAATGCTCTAAATCACTATTGGTTAGAGAAATGCACATTGAAAAAACTCTTAGGTAACATATCACACCTGTCAGATTGGCTAACATAACAGGACAGGAACATTATAAATGCTGGAGAAGATGTGGGAAAATTTGAACACTAATGCATTGTTGGAGTTGTGAATTAATCCAACCATTTTGGAGAGTAATTTGGGTTTTTTTTTTTGCTTTTTTGGAGGGCAGTTGGGGTTAAGTGACTTGCCCAAGGTCACACAGCTAGTTTTTGTGTTAAGTGTCTGAGACTGGATTTGAACTCAGGTACTCCTGATTCCAGGGCCAGTGCTCTATTCACTGTGCCACCTAGCCGCCCCTTGGAGAGTAATTTGGAACTATGCCCAAAGGGCTGTAAAAATGTGCTTATGCTTTGACCCAGCAATGCCACTTCTGGGGCTATATCCCAAAGAAATAATATAAATGAGAAAAGGATTCACATGTACAAAAATATTTATAGCAGCTCTTTTTGTGGTGTCAAAGAATTGGAAATCACAAGGATGCCCATCAATTAGGGAATGGCTGAACAAGTTGTGGTATATGAATGTAATGGAATACTATTTTGCTATAAGAAATGAGGAGCAGATGGACTTCATAATAACCTGGAGAGGCTTACATAAACTGATGCTGAGTGAGGGGAGTAGAATCAGGAGAACATTGTACACAGTTACAGCCACATTGTGCAATGACTAACTTTGATAGACTTGGCTCTTAGCAATGCAAGATTCTAAGACAACTCCAAAAGGCTCACAACGAAAAATGGCATCCACATCCAGAGAAAGAAGTATAGGGTCTGAATGCAGATTGGAGTAGACTATTTGCTCTCTCTGTTTTTTGTTTTGCTTTGTTTCTTCTTTCTCATGATTGTAGCAACAACCATACTGGCATACCCAGGATGGCTACTAGCACAGGTTCTTAGATCTGCTTTACTAGAAAAGATACCTGTTCAAGGGGTCGACAGTCTTTTTAAATTACATTCATTAGTTCAGGGGGAAAGTCAGCACTCTGAACTTCAGAGAAAATACAGAGAAATAAAGACCAACAGAAATGGCTTCTAACTGTCTGAGAAATTAGCACAGATCAGCAGACAGATCCAACTCTCTGACCAAGGCAATACATACATAGTTACCAGAAAGAGAAGCACCAACATCTGTGTTTTTCAAAGTCAGGGGTCTCCTTAGCGGCTATCCAGAGTCTCATCTGGTCAAATCACAAGAACACTCTTCCAATGACTGAGCCCCCAAAGCAAAATGCTTACCTCAGTTTACATATACTTTCTAGAGCCAGAGGGCATCACAACCATCTTGACTCAGTGCCTAATTAGAAATTAAGAAAAGGTGTGAAAGCCTTCTTCCAAGCAAGCCTCCCTTAATCAAGCTGCCCTTAATGGACTCTACATGAGGCCAATTAATGGGTGAAGATCTTATATCCTATTAACATTACAGTGGTTCTTCCATTGGTTATAATTCTTTACAATACAACTAATGTGAAAATATGCTTAATATGAATGTATATGTAGAGCCTATATCAGATTGCACACAGTCTTGGGGAGGGGAAAGGGGAAGAAAGGGGAGAAAATTTAGGACTCAGAAGCCTGTGGAACTGAATGTTTTAAACTAAAACAAATCTTTTTTTTTAAAAAAGAGCTGGTTTCAAACTGCACTTCAATTTACTAGCTGTGTGACCTTGGGCAAGTCACAATATCTCTTCACTTCATTTTGCTCATCTGAAAAATAATACCAATATCTCTAGCACTTATCTCTTAGGGTTGTTATGAGTATTAAATGATGCAAATCCTACAAAGTGCTATAGAAATGTCAATTATTATTGTGGAGATTGAGAAACTATGATTTGGTTCACAGATACACATGTCAACAAGACATGGATAATCCTGAGGATAATGACAGAGAGTAGAGATGTCAACCAGGTAGTAAAAGAATTGAAAACATTGAGATAATGACTTGGAATTTGGCAGATGGCTAGGACCAAGGAGGGGAAGTGGGTAGCACAAGTAGATTGCAGAGTTCCCAGTTTCTAAATGTTTGTGGTTATTATTTATATATCCCAATTAAAATCTTATTATGATTCTGGATGCTCTGTCTATAACAGCCATAACTCACATTTAGTGAAGGTACTGCCAAATGTCAGAATATACTGTGCCACACTAAGTCGAGATGAATGTACTCTATGGGGTTACATTTGCAAGAGGCCAACATGAAAGTTGGATTTCTAGCCAGTTTTAAACAGTCATTATGAACTAGAATAGTAATAACTAGTTGAGTGACTCATAAGAAGCATCATGTTTCAGCTAAATGATTCTTGCATGACAGTCTCTAAAAGCATCTATTTGCAAAGCAAATTGCAAGGAATTCTTAAAATCTAGGAATTAATGGCTAATTTCTTAATGTTTAAATCCCCTGCAAAATTCTTCAATTTCATACATTCATAAAATAACCTCAATATTTATTCTTACTGCTCTGTAAGCCATAAATTTTGAGAATATGTTGCTCTTTTTCTTCCTCAATGTCCATTAAGCACAGTGTAATAATCAGTGCACACCTAAGAATCTACTGTCATTCACAGATCATCCTCTACTTTCCTGGGGGTAAGGAAGCTCAACTCTCATCTCAGAAGTTCTTATCCTGGCATTTCCTTTCTCTCTTAGTCAGTTCTGATACTAAGAAAGTATAGGATAGTCCCAAGACACATTCACCTACAACATATTAATCCCTTCAGGATTACCTATACAAAAGAAATTCTGATGTATTGGAACACCTGGACAGAATCAGATTAGAGACTTGAATGTGTGCCCTCTTTTTGAGATTCAGGGAAAAGGACAGAGTGTACCCAGTATAAGTGCCTAATAGTAATTTAAGGAGCAGAGAAAGGATAAAAAAAATCATATTTAATTAAAATACCATGCAAAGGGGAAATGAATCTAGCTATACAAAAATAATCATAGCTGGCTTTATTTGCAATTCTAAAAATTAGAAACACTCAAAACAAATATAGATGATATTTACATGGTGCATTATGGCTTGTAAAACACTTTCTATATATCCTGTCACTGAATTCTGAATGCATAATGGGGTGGAAATAGCACCAGATTTGGAGACCAAAGTCCTAGGTATGAATTCCCAGGCTATTTTTATGGTCTGTGGGAATTTGAGTAATGTTCTTTACTTTCTTAAGCCTTACATCTGTAAAATTAGAGTTGGATTGAATAATTTCTGATTCCTCTTCTGGATTTCTTCCCTCTGAGAAGCAACACCTGGTGGAATAATGGATAAAGTACTGGGCCTATAGTCAGGAAGATCTGGGTTCAAATCTGATCTCAGACACTAGCTGTGCAACCCAAGGCAAGAAACTTAACCTCTGTGTGCTTCAGCTCATCTGTAAAGTGGAGGTAATAATAATAATAATACTTTCTTTCTAGGACTGTCATGAAGATCAGTTGTGCAAAGCACTTTGCAAACCTTAAAGTATTATATAAATGCTCTTATTATTACTAATTATTACTGCCTTATAAGGTATATACTACAGGTTCACTATACCCATTTCATAGACAAAGAAACAAAAACCCAAAGGGGTTATGATTCCACATCTAGTAAGCAGCAGGGTGGGAATTCAAACTCAAGTCTCTCAACTCCAAGGCAAGTTATACATTTTTATTAGTCTCATAATCATTTGTTGATTTGCTTGGTTCTACTGTTAAAAATAAGTAATATACTGGCCTTGGAATCAGGAGGACAAGAGTTCAAATCCTGCCTCAGACACTTACTAGCCATGTAACCCTGGGCAAGTCACTTAACCCCGATTACCTTCCCCTCCCCCAAATAAATATTGTAATGTGTTTAGGGTTTTATGTATAAGGGAGGCAACAAAATTTAGTGGAATGATCATTAGCCTTGGAGTCAGCAGAGACCTACGTTCATTTCTAGCATCAGGGACTTACAAGATAAATGACCCCAGAAAACTCACTTAACTTTTCTAAACTTTAGGTTCCTTCTTTATAAGATGTGGAAATTCATTTCTGCAAGTGGTTTAGCACAGAAAACTATCATCAAGACCATATGAAAGAAGCTGTGTAAAAGAGGGGACGTGGTGCTAAAGTGAATAGAGGGCTAGACCTGGAGTCAATTGGAATCCTATCTCAGACACTTAATAACTGTGTGACCCTGGGCAAGTGCTTTAAATGCTATCTGCCTCAGTTTCCTAATCTGTAAAATGGGGATAATAATAGCAACCTATCTCACAGGGCTGTTACAAGGGTCAAACGAGACAACTTTTGTGGAATTCTTTATAAACCTTATATAAATTGTTGTCTAATCATTTTTCAGTTGTCTCCAACTCTTTGTGACCCTATTTTTCTTGGCAAAGATACTGCAGTGGTTTGCCATGTCCATCTCCAACTAATTTGACAAATGAGAAAACTGAGGCAAACAGGGTCAAGTGTTTTACCCAGAGTCATGCAGTTAATATGTGTCTGAGGCCATATTTGAGTTCAGGAAGATGAGTTTTCCTGACTCCAGGCTCAGCCCTCTGTCCATTGTGCCACCTAGCTCCCCCACATAAATTAACTATTATTAATTATGAATATTTTTATTTTTAATTTTTTTGTTAATTAGTTTTTGTTGATGATTAAGCTTACAGCTTTAAAAAATCTCTAGCAATAATCAAATTCTCCAGTCTGTATCCTTGTCCCTGCTTGCTCACTCCACCCCCACCCTTCTATATATTGCAATCTCCATCTTGGTCAGCACCTTGGTCAGCTCTCTACCCAGCTATCCTACTTGCCTTTTTTTCCTTTGCATTACTAATCTAGTTAGTGCCTCTGGATTTGATCAACACTGAGAAATTAAAGACACTAATTTCTTTCCATCTTTAAACATTCCCCTGCCTGTGAGAATATTTTCAGTGAAGAAAAATTATAATTATAATCAATTTAAAACATTCAGAGAACATGAAACAAAGGAAGTGTTTAAGCAGATCAAGGAAATTGTAACAGTTACACTTCCCAAGACAAGTATTGACTGTCTATAGAAAGCTGCTACTTTGCAAGGCATTTTGAAAAAGCAAAAATGAAGTTTGTCCTGTTGATCCCCAACTCTTCTTTTCTCGAGTGGCTTGTGGATAGGTAGGGTATCATTTGTCTTTTTTTTCTGTTGGATTTTATTAAGTTGCCATTTTCTCAAAGCACTTAAATTGGCAAAAAAAAAAAGAGGTTAAGATGATAGGTGCCAGAGTATAGATTAAGTATAGAAGCTAATTTGTAAATTGTCAAAAAAATCCATTATCCATAGGAAAAAAGTACAATTAATTTTGACAAGGACACGAAATACATTATGAAACCAATCACATTTCAACATAAGAATAAAAAGTGGAAGGCTGAATGCATTCTGGGGAGATGCTGGCTTTGGGTTTTTGATTTAACCATTGTTGGGACTTCTACATAAGTGAATAGTATATTTAGACGGGGCAGAGTGTCAAGAATACATGAATACAAGAATACTTACTCTCATATTTGATGTCCCCAAACTTTGGACTTTTTTGTGTCCTTCTTTAATATTTTATGTGTGGCACAGGACTGAAGGCAATAAAATATAGGCTTTGTACTGAAGCAAGTCTAGTGGGGAGGGCAGGCATGGGAGAAAGATAGTTGAATTACTTTGAAGACTATAGGATTTTATGAAAAAAAAAAGATATGATGTGAAAAAAGTCACTTAACCCCAATTGCCCTGTCTTCCTCCCTGCAAAAAAATTTTTTTTAAAGAAAATGTAGGAGGTAGATAGATTCTAGGGAGTCTTGAATGCTGGGATAAGGAGTCTGACTATTGTTCATCAAGCACCCAATCATCATTTAAGGCATTTGTTCAAGGAAATGACAAGACCAAAATTGTGCAATAGGAAGTTTAGTCTTGAAGGAGTATGAAGAATGGAATAGAAATGAGGAACTGGCTGGAGTCCAAAGTCCAGAAAACCATTTATCAGGCTATTACAATATTTGAGGAGAGAAATGAATGGGAATGAAGGCAACAGGAGTGGGAAAGGGTTTGAAAGATGGAGAAGCAGAAACTACCAGGTTTTGACAGTCGGGGGACGTGGGATGAGGAAGAGAAAACAACTAAGATGACTCAGGTTTTAAGCATAGGAAACTGAAAACATTTACTCCTTGCTTATTTTAGCTGAGTTTTGTCTTATTTTACCTTTGTGCTATATATTAATGCTTAAATTGCCTCTTAGACGTTGTTTTTCAATCATTTCAGTCATGTCTGACTCTTTTCAATCCCATTTTCTTGGCAATGACACTAGAACAACAGTTTCCTATTTCTTTCTCCAGCTTATTTTATAGATGAGGAAACTGAGGTGACTTGCTAGGGTCACACAGCTAGGAATTGTCAGAGGTCAAATTTGAACTCATAATGAAGAGTCTTCCTGACTCCAGGTTCAGCAGTCTATCCCTTGTGGCAACTAGCTGCCTCTCCTTTTGGAAGCTCGTTATGTATGAAAATCTCGAATAAATGTAGAATAAAAAATGGGGAAGTCATAAGTCTTCAGAAGAGGCCAGTTTACAGGAAGCAAATAAATAAAAACAGACCAGTCATCCTGATATCTATCACCTCCTCCAGTTCATGTGACCTGCCTTTCCAAGGTAGAGTCTAAGAAAGGACAGAAGACCTTACAAAAATTATTTGTATTAGGGATTAAAGATTAGCTGACTGTGGTGGGAGAAATTTTATTTCACCACTATGATGTCTGGTATCCCAGGGACTCTTCAAAACCATAATAGAATCACAGGAAAATCATACAGAACTTTTGGATTGTATATCAAGAATTTATTTACTAAAATTCCCAACTGACACATATAATGCATTTACAGATTTTTTTCCCTTTATAGATGAATTGTTACTTATCTTACATTCCAAAGTTAGATAGTCAGACTATCCATCACATTTATTATCTACTAAAGTAAAGCACACATCACATAATAGTATCTAGAGTTCCTGGCCTTGAGGAATTTACATTCTAATGGTTAAGATAGGAAAGACATATAAATACTAAAGAACAGATACAAAAATCTATAAATGAAAAAAAATTTAATTTTATATAACTTTATGGCTCAAGTCCCAAAGTGCCCATGCCAACATTACCTGCTTAATCTTAATATTGGGTGAAGATATCTAAAAATAGCAAGCAAATTTGAAACACTATTAAGAATGTTAGCCCCACTAAAGACCAACTAATAATTGGAACTTTTAGTGTTGGAGGGACTCCTGTCTAAGCTCAATTAACCTGGAAACTTCTCTTCCTGTTATTCAAAAAATGGACCACAAATTGGCTAATCCTGAGATTAGCTAAAGCTCATCAATAGTGCTGAAGGGATATAGAAATAAATGAAGTAATCAGAACAGAGTAGATCATGAAGGATTTTTTCACAGGGTAGGCTATTAAATCTACTTTGACAGTTAATAAAAAAGAGCCAAGTCTTAATTATCCTTGGTAATAGAAGACAGAGATAAAATGATGACTGAAATATTGGTATAGTGTGAGAGCTGGATAGGATTTAGTTTCTATGTATTTAAATACCGAACAATTTTTAAAACAATTATATATTCAAAAGACTTCCTGGAGAATGAAATAATATGATATTGAGATGACCTAGCAGAAATCAAAGGATTCTGCCCAATTTCTTAAATGATGTCAATGTTTCCAACATAAAAAGACGTTGGAACCCAAACGCATATCTACAGAACAACCCTGGGATCCCCCAAATATAATAAAGTTAGATATATTTCTATATAAGTGATGTATCCTTTGCCTTTATGGGATAATAAAAAAAGGTAGTTCTCAGAGATTTCAAGCATGTCCTGCTTTCCCCAATAATGTCATACTGATTCACATGATTCACGTGAGTAGGGCACTTTGTGAATGAAAGATCGCATTGCTATACTAACAGTACTTTTATCCTTTCATGTTGAACATGTGAATATAGGAGCTAAATCAGCTTAGCATACATAGCAAACCGAAGGAAGATGCCAGATATCGTTGCCTAACCAAATCTCACTGGGAACCTTACTGAGAGCTCTGTGTATCCAGAACCCAGCAAATTTAACAGACGTGACATATTTCAATCCAGAAAGTGATCTCAGCAATAACATCTTTATGTCCTCTCTCCTCTTTTTGGGAGGCTTATGCATGCCACCTTGAGGTGGGAGCAAAAGGAATCAGATGGAGGTGGGTGGATAGAAGAGAAAGGTTGATCTTCTTGCAATATATGGAGGTAGACTACATATGTGAAGAAAGTCATTGACGGTCTATCATAGGGAAAAAATAAAGAGCAAACACTATACATTCATCACATCTCGATTTTTAAAAACAAAGGAGACAAAATATAATATCTGGTCATTTCTTTTCCAGAAGTGGCTTTACCTTGTAAATTCATTTCACTTATTTTGTAAGGAATACTTATTATCACTTTGTTTCTTTATTTTTACAGTACCACTATGATCTCACCCTGCCAGGTTACTCAACCTTGTCAGGTTACTTCCAGATTTGAACTCAGGAAGATGAGTCTTCTTCATTCCAAGCCCAACACTTTATCCACTATGCCACCTAGCTGCCCCTTACAGTTAACTTGAAGTATTACATTACACTGGAATACATCTGAATAACCTGGATAACACATGCCTGAAGATCATCCCCTATAGGTAAAAATCAGAAACAAAATCCCACTCACTCAAAACTGACTTGAGTAGGTCAAGATTATGACTTGGTAGTAAGAGGCAGTTAGATAGTAGAGTGGGTAGACCAATGGCCCTGGAATCAGGATGACCTGAATTCAAATCCAGTCTTGGACACTCACTAAGTGTGTGTCACTTCTGTTGTATCAGTGTCCTCATCAGTAAAATGAGAATAATAGTTGTACTTAGCTTCCAGGTTGTTTTGTGGGTCAAATGAGAATTTTAAACCATATGGTTTGTGCCATGTAAATGATGGCTATTACTATTATCATTATTATCATCATTATTATAAAAGGGATCTGGTCATTTGACCTCAGGGAATATGCTCAGTGCCTCACAAGAGTATTCCCAAGGGGAAAATATTGGAATGAAAAACCCCTCTTAATCTTGGTTTGGAACTCAGCAAATGAGGGAAAAAGGAAAGAGGGCTGTTAGACAAATGTAAAGGAAATTTCAGAACCCCTTGATTATATTAGAATTTTTGTTGTTGTTCAGTCATATCCTACTCTTGGTGACCTCATTTGGGGTTTTCTTGGCAAATATACTGGAGTGCTTTGCCATTTTCATCTCCAGTTCATTTTACAGATGAGGAAACTGAGGCAGAGTTGAGTGATTTGCCCAGGGTCATACAGCTAGTAAATATCTCAGGGGGGACTTAAACTCAGGTCTTTCAGATGCCAGCTCCAGCACTGTATCCACTGCACCACCTGGCTGCCTCCGGAAGACTGACTTAAACGATTTTGGAGAGGCAAATCAAAGAATGTCTAGGAATATACAAAATCAACAAGAAATACTATTTTATGGGACTCTTTGTGACCTTGTCTTAAGGTGCCCACAATGAGTATTTCCAGAGATCACTATGAAGATCATTGTTATGCTAACATCTTTCCAACACAATAAGGGGATAGAGAAATTCTGAACAAGAGTCAATTAATAGGACAAAGCTCTCTAACTTTGATTATTGTCTTAGAGTTACCTGGGGCACTGAAAAGTTAAGTCAGTCAGTGAATAAACATTCATTAAGTGTCTACTATGTGCCAGACACTGTTGACTGGTGGAGATACAAATAAAGGGGGGAAATAGTCTTTATTCTTAAAGGTTTAATCTAAAGGAAGAGACAAAATATAAGAAATTATGTTAAATTTAGTAAGATATTTTATTAGAGGACCTTGAAATTTGAGCTCTGGTTAAATACTGAGTTTAAGACTCTCTGGATTCTATTCTCCTGATGGTCGCTATGACCAAATCCCAGCAAGGATGAACAAACATTTTAGGATCTAAACAAACTCTGAAGCCTTGGAACATTCCAGGTCTAGAGGTTCCATTAAAAAAAAACTTTAATAATATATGTTAAAACAATTTTTCACATTCATTTAAAAAATTTAAGTTCCAAATTCTCTTCCCCCTAACCCCAAGATGGTAAGCAAGTTGATGTAGCTTATTCATTTCCAATAATGAAACAACATATTTCCATATTGGTCATATTGTGAAAGAAGACACCCCACCAAATCCCCCCCAATAAAATGAAAAATGGCATTCATGAAACAACATATTTCCATATTAGTCATATTGTGAAAGAAGACACTCCACCAAATCCCCCCCAAATAAAATGAAAAATGGCATTCTTTAATCTTCATTCAGATTCTATGAGTTCTTTCTTTCTAAGGGGATAACATTGTTCATCATGAATCCTTTGGAATTGCCTTGGATCATTGTATTGCTAAGAATAGCTAAGTTATTCACAGTTGATCATTGTACAATATTGCCATTACTGTATACAATGTTCTCCTGGTTCTGCTCACTTCACTTAGCATCAGTTTATTTAAGTCTTTAAGGTCTTTCTGAAATTATCCTGCTTGTTATTTGTTATAGGAAAATAACATTCTATTTCAATAATATACTACAACTTGTTCAGTCATTCCCCAATTGATAAGCATCCCTTCAATTTCCAGTTCTTTGCTACTACAAAAAGAGCTGCTGTATGTATGTATGTATGCATGTATGTGTGTGTGTCTATACACACACATAATATATATATATATATACATATATATGTCCTTTTCCTTTGGAATACAGACCTAGTAGTGGTATTGACTGGATCAATCACTTATCCATTACTCTGTTTCTTAGCCAGTATCAGATTGCTTGAAAGATTACTACTTTATTATGCAGTTTGAGCTCTGTTACCTTCTTTCATTCCATTATTTCTTTTGATATTCATGACCTTTTGTTCTTCCAGATGAATTTGTTATTTTTTCTAGCTCTATAAGTAATTTTTAGGCAGTTTGATTGGTATGGAACTGAATTAGTAAATTAATTTCTGTAAAATTGTCATTTTTATTATATTGGCTCAACCTGCCCATGAGCAATTGATATTATCCCAATTGTTAAGACTGGATTTTATTGTTTGAAAGGTGTTTTGTAATTGTGTTTATATAGTTCCTGGGTTTGTCTTGGCAGGTAGACCTCAAGTATTTTATAGTTACAATTATTTTAAACACAATTTCTCTTTCTGTTTCTTGCTGCTAGACTTTACTGGTAATATCTAGAAATGCTGATGATTCGTGTGGGTTTCTTGTACATCCTGCAATTTTCTGAAGTTGTTAATTATTGGAGGTTCCTTTCAAAAATTTAAATGCCAAGCAGCATTACTTCAATATAGCATGTACCAAAAGTCTTGGTGCAGTTTTAAGATTGGCTTAAAACTGCACCAAGACTTTTGGAATATCCTTTATTATGGGAGAAACAAAGACCATCTGAAAAGAAAGAGTGCTCTGAAAAAGAGACAGTACACCTTAGAATTGGAATCAAAATCAGACTTAGGGTCTCTGGGGCATTTGCTAAGTCATTGTCATTTCTTTGTCCCTTCTTTCCTCATCTATTAAAATGGATATATACCTATAATCATAGATCGGGAGCTGGGAGGGATCTCCATCCTCTTATTTACATTTGAGGAAAATGAGGTTCAATGGAGTTATATGATTGCTGGAGGTCACAAGGTACCTTTGTGACACCAAGTTATTATGGATAAATCATATGTCCATAGATTTTGTACTAGAGAAAGAACCTTAGAGATCATCTGGTCCACCCTCTTCAATTCACTGAAGAAAGCCCAGTGAAAGGAAAGGACTTGCCCAAGGTCATGCAAGATGTAGTGGGGAGAGTTTAATGAGAGCTAAGGCCCTCCAACTCCAAATCCATCTCTCATTACATTAATAAATTAAATGTATTTTGAGCTCCCAAGAACAATGATAATTACAGTGATAAATTGAATCCAGCTTCATTACTATAATTTGATTCAATTAAGAAGATACTAGAAGCAATCCTGGTTCAAAATTTGTCAGCCCCCATCACTAGGAGGTACAGATTGTTCTTTTACTAGATGCTAGACAGACCACAATGAAATTGTTTTATTTTCATTGCTGCCTTTCTGTTTCTATGTAGCTGACCCTCCTTTTTAATAGAGCCAGACCCCCAGACAGAGTCTCCTAGGCTGACACAGTGGTCCGGCAGTAAAAAGCATTATCATGCCAGTAATTAACAGTGACTGGAAGCGAATAATTTAATTTGAGGGTAAACGAAAATGAATCAGTGGTGCCAACTCCATTTCCCGTCCTTCTAATTCCATATATTCATATAACAAAAGAAGGGAGGGAAGCACACATTACTCAGCATAAAATTCACTTCTAAAAGTGAGAGACAGATGAGTAATTGATTATGTCCTATTCCTCATCCCCTCAAAGCAATGTTGACCCTGTTAAGAATATGCTTTGAACGGAATTAATATTTAAAGTCACACAGTATAGAATAGCTAGACATTTTTGTGTTTCAACGAAGCTAAGGATCATTACTTGACTTGACAGATTAAAAGGCAGATATGAAGAAACAACTCTCTAAAAAGGAAGGCAGTGTAATAGAGTGCAAATAGGATTGGACTTTGAATCAAAGCCCTGGGGTTCAAAGTTGCCTCTGATGCTTGTTACCCAAGTGATCTTGGGCAAATGACTAATCCTAGTTAAGCCTCAGTTTCCTGATCTGTTAAATGAGGAGGTTGGGACGTGACTTTTGACATCTCTTCTCTCTCTAGATCCTTACTCCTATAAAGTAGATTTTTTTCCAGACTAAAACACGCATATCAAGCATGTGTATTTTATATTGTATTCAGATGCCAGGTTACATGTTCAGTGATACCACTCTGTCTTTAGGATTGGGAGAAACTAGCAATAGGGAAGACAATGGCAGATCTAATCAACACAGGAACTAAAGGGGCTTAAAAGTTCAAAGGCTTGAATTCTAGTCAGGCTCTGCCACTAACTAGCTGTGTGACCTCTGGCAAGTCACTTAGCTATTCTACTCTGTGCCTTGTTTTCCTAACCTATAAAATGAGAGGATTGGGAGTAGATCAATTAATCAATCACTGAGTATATATTAAATACCTATTATTGTATTATTGTATTATTGTAACAGGTACTGTCCTGGGCACTGAGGATATAGAGACAGAAAAAAGAGGGAAATGGATCCTGCCCTCAAGGAGCTTTCCTTCTACTATAATGGTCTCTTCCAGTTCTGATATTCTCCAAACATGCAGAAGAAAAAAAATATCAGAGAGCCAAAGGCTTATGATATTAAAATTCATAAGGTTATACAATCTTATTTTCCTAGACAATATCTAGTTTTCTTCTATTCTCCAACTGGATCGCATCTGGGCAGAGAAAATTGCCTAGATAAGCAGACATAATAGCATGATTTGCTCTGTTTAGGGCTTTTAGGAAGATTGTAACAATATCAGAGTTGAAGCATTAATAGCAGAGCAAAGCAGGGGAAAAGGATGAAATAGTGAGAAATTTCTTTTGCACGTTTTACTAGGTATAGAAATAACAGAGATAGATGCTGTGGAGAAATATGTGGCTAGGCAAAATTAATTTAAAATACAAGAAAAAAATAAGGCTCTTTGAATGGCTTGCCCAGTTTAGGCAGAACATTATTCTTCATATTCACACACTCCAGAAGACAAGGAAATTACAGTCATTTCTTCTGCCCTCAGAGATAAAATACAGATTCTTATTTGGTTTTTAAAACACTTCACAATCTGCCTCCAGTCTACTCTAGAAAGGACATCTACCCTTGATGGCTCCATTTCCTCTCTCACTCACTTCCAAACTGACTAGTGACCTCATCAACCTCCCTAAAAGTTACCAGTGATCTCTTAGTTGCTAGAATTAAGGTCTATTTTCAAGTCTCTTCCTTTTCTTTTTCTTTTTCTTTTTTGCTTTTTGGAGGGCAATGGAAGTTAAGTGACTTGCCCAAGGTCACATAGTTTTTGTGTTAAGTGTCTGAGGCCATATTTGAACTCAGGTCCTGCTGACTCCTTGACTCCTGTGCCAGTATTCACTGTACCACCTAGCCACCTTATAGTCTCATCCTTCTTAACTTCCCTTTTGTCTTTCACCCTGCTGATCATCTCCTGTATTGTCTTTCTTCTCTAGGTTCCTGAGGCACTCTCTTCTCCTAGTTCTCTTGATGCCTATATGACTGCTCCTTTTCTGTTTCTTTTGTTGGCTCATCATCTATATCACACCCCCTAACTGTGGTTGTATCCCCAAAACTATATCCTGAATGTGCTCTCTCTACATTCTCTTAGTGATTCCATAAACTCCTTGGATTTAATTATCTCAAACTCAGCATGTCCAAAACAGAAATTGGATCTTTCCTCCCAGACCTTTCTTCTTCCCAATTTTCCTGTTGCTGTCATTTCCTCAAATACCAATGCTTGGACCCTCAATTTCATTTTCTACTCTCTCATCACCACCTCCCTTCCCCCCCCCCCATCTCCAGTTTGTTGCCAAATCTTGCCATTTCTACCTTCCAATATCTCTTGTGTGTGACAGTCTCTAGGTACACAGGTACCATTCTGTTACAGTTCCTTATCACTTTTTTGGATTACTGCAATGCCTTAAAAAAGGAAGGTTTTCCTTCCTTAAACATTGCCTCATTTCAACTGCTAAAGTGATTTTCCTAAAGCACCAATCTGGCAATGTCATGCTGCTTACATGAAAGACTCCAGATTTTGTCACTTTTACAGTAAAATATAAATTACTCTTTTTGATATTTAAGGTCCATCACAACCAATCTCTTTCTTGCTTTCTGGTTTTCTTATTCTCCTCCATGTTTTCCATGATCTATCCACTCTGGTCTAAATGTTGGTCTCCCTCTTCCCCCTCTCCATTCATTCCTACACACACACACATACACACACACATACACACACAATATCATATATCCCATCTTCATGTCTTTGAGTACAAAGGCTGTTCCCCATACCTGGAATACTCTCTCTCCTCATCCCCATCTCTTAGCTACCTTGACTTTCTTCAGGACTCAGTTTCTCCAGGAGACCTTTCCCAGTCATCTCTCCACTGTACCCCTCTTTTCTCTGATACCACTTTCTGTCTGTTCTGTAGATATCTCATATGTACCCAGTTATGTATATATTGTCTCCCCCTTTTGAATGTGAACTTCCTGAAAGCAGAAACCATGGTTTTTACCTTTTTCTGTGTCCTTAGCACTTAGTGCAGTGTCTAACATAGTGGAAGTGCTTAATAAATGCATGTTGATTGACTGACAGACTACCTTTCCTGGCTTATTGTGTGTAACTCTCTTTTATATACTTTATGGTCCAGCCAAAGTGGCTTTCTTTCTGTTACTAGTAGTCTCCCTCTCTCTCTTTATGCTGTTCTTCATGTCTTAAAAGCATTCTCAATCACTGTATGATAGAAACCCTTGTTTCCCTCAAAGCTTTCATCAATTAAAATCCCCTCCAGAAGGATTACCCTGATTTTCCCCACTTGCTAGGACCCTTTCCTCATATTACTTTGGACTCACTTTGTATTTATTTTGCATTTATTCTCTGTATACCTGTAGCTTTCTGCCAATGGAATGGAAGATCCTTGAGAGTTATTTTTTTTTGCTTTGCATCTCTATTTCCTACCATATAATTAGTACTTAATAAGTACTTGGTGAATGGATGGATGGCCAAGGTTGCAAAGCAATTCAGTGACAGAGTAACAATTGTAGCCAAGAATTCTTGAATTTCTGATGCCATATTGTTGAGAAATACTGTTAAAAGGTTCTGTCTTCCTTTATACATCATAGTTGATACCATCTAACACCATTTGACCATGGAGAATGATCAAATTTTTGAAAGTGCACTGGCTTCTTTAGATCTAGGGTACATAACTTCCTTCTAAGGAACTTTAATTATATTTCTACAATCAAAATAAGCCAAGTGAAGTCCAGTTATTTTGGTCATTTTTAATTATCGTATAAAAATTCAGCCATGAAGACAAACTTTTAAAAAACCACTCCAAATGGACTATGTTGAATGAATTGATTGAGATGTGGTTCTCAAGTGCAGATACACAAAAATGATACTACACAGTGGTATCAACTGCCACACTCTATAGCTTTGTGACAATTGAGCCAGTCTTCCTGCTGGCAGGATCCAGTCTGTTGGCTTTTAAAGAAGGCTTATAGGATCTTTGTTTTAGAAGTCAAAAGGTAATCATCTACTCTGTAGTGATATCTAGTCCAATCACCTCATTTTACAGATAGGGAAACTGAGTCCTAGTAAACTTAAGTGACTTGCCCGAGGTCATAGAGATAGGAAAATGCCAGAGCCAAGATCCAAACTGAAGTCCTCTGGATACACCAACACACTTTCCATTGCACCCTCCTACTTCCCTAGGAAAGCATGGCAGAGTGCACGTACTATAATGTAAGCTGAACTCATTTACCTACTTGGAGGGAAGGGTGTTTTATGACCTAGAGCTGGAGATCCAATAGTGTGCTGGTAAACATTTAACAACTGGCTTTGGAGGCAGGGGATATGCACAGGACACACTTTTAAGTTGAATCTGCATTAATAACATTTTCCCCACCACTTTCTCAAGTCTTGACAATCAACACAACAATAAATCAAGCCCTGATTTGGAGTAGCTGATGATTTCTCAAGTATAAATGATCATGCTGAGAATTTCACAATTGACTCTCTTGGGAGCATTCTAGCAGGCTCCAACACAACCCCAATGTGAATATAGCGATCCTAGGTTTAAACTGATAACAGAGTAGAAAAAACAAGCAGGAAATGAGAAGTGAAGGGCAGCTACAGAAGACTGTGTCTGAACACTCTGGGTTTGTTGGCTTCTCTTCAAAACCTTCGAGGATGACTACAAAGTAGGTGAAAAAGCCTCCTGCACCTTTTTTCATGTAATTTCTAATCTAAGGAGAAATAAAAATGCACATGTTGGTTCTAAGCTTTCTAAGTTAGATACTTACACAAGGAGACAAAAGCAATGTTAGGGAGTTTATCCTTTAATTGGCTAGAACAGGTACATGCTACAGTTAAAAGCTCTCTTCAGCTGGTGTTGAACTGTGGAAAATTGACCTTAAATAGGGAGATTATTTACTTAAACATCATGTTATGCTTGAAAAATATTTTTAAAACCCCAAGTACTACACTAAAAGACAAAACAATCTTCAAACATGCAGCAAAGCTAGGGCTGCCAAGACACTGACACTCCCTGCGTGACTTTGGGCAGGTTGCTAAGCCTCCATGGGCTATGGTTTCATCTATAAAGGGAGAGGGTTGGATTGGTGGTTTTGAGGACTCTTTAGCTCTAAATCTATGATTTACATCTATAATCCAGACAAGAACCTTTATCTCTAGAGCTCTAGGTCTAGATTTATAATCTGTGATCATAAATATCAGCCCACTTCACGTTTCTAACGTGCTTTAGATTTCAGTAGATAGAAAGTGTGCAACTTAAATTTTTTAAAAAATAATATTTTATTTTTTCCCCAGTTACATGTTAAAATAATTTTCAACATTTGGGTTTTTTTTAAGTTTTGAGTTCCAAATTCTATCCCTCCCTTCTCCCTTCCCTCCATCCTGAGATGATAAGCAAGCCAATATAGGTTCTACATATACAATCATGTAAAACATGACCATATTACTCATTTTGTACAAGACTCTAAGGATACCACTTTTTGCACATGAACACATTTGTGTTTTAAAAACAACAGTAACATGCTGACTCAAATTAATAAATGGACCATTGAAGGCACTCTGAAGGAGAAATAGATTCTTCATCTATATTTTGGCTTCTCTTGGAAGCTCTGAATGTAACTGTAAATAATACACTAGGCAAACTTTCTAATCAACTAAGTTAGAAGTCTATCCAAAATTAGTTTTTTAAAAAAACATACCAGCATATAAGAGCTTTATTTCCCAAATGTATTCATGCTCATTTTACCTAATCTAACACTTCCTTATAGTGTGAACATTCTAGAAACTGTCTTGTGTCTCTGAAAACATTATGCCCTAAACTTTTTAATGCATATGGATTCCCATCTTACAGGTTCTGTCTTCTTGAAAGGCAGTAGACAGATCATACTTCTTAGTATGACCTCTGTGGTGGGAAAGCTAGATCCAGGCACTAGATCTGTTCATTGGATCTAGTTTCTGCTAATGTTCCTACTTAATGTTTTCTCTTCTAGATACTTGAAATTCAGTCCTTTCTATTACATTGTTCTGGATGGTAGAATTTAAACACAAGCAGCTGCAGCAGTGGCCACCACCACCTTGCAAAGGCTCAGGAGCTCAAACATTAAGTATAAAATTATATACTGTTGGGTAGGTATCATTTGCCCATGTGCACTACCACATACTGAAAGAAAGCATCATGCATGGATTATAGATGTTAACAGAAAGCTGATGTCAATAAGGAGAAAACCACAAAGAATTCTGAGAGGAACTGAGACTTTCTGATGCTTTTCTTTCCTCTCCTTCATTTTACCTTTTGATCTTGGAAAAACCACGCAGTTAAGAAACATGGCTGTTTGCGCTGCATTGTTTTTCACTGAAACTTGTCTTACCCATTCATGTGCTACTGTCACTGATGGGATATCCATTCTCTTCTGTCTTATTTGCCAGGACATCCAGCAGTACACACACACACACACACACACACACACACACACACACACACGCTCCAGACCTTTTGGGGACTTCCAATGCCTTGGCTGCTATTATCTTCCCATGCTTGTTGTCCCATGTGAATTACCACAGGAATTTCCATAAGCTAGCTATTCCAGAAAGCTTCTTTTACCAAAAATGAGAATTCTTTAGCATAAATCAATTTCTTTTTTGTATCTTGCTTCCTAGAGCAAGACGGTCATTTTCATCTGAAGCTACTGCAACTGTGATCGAAGAAGTAGGCTTTCTACCGTTGCTAGGTTGACAAAAATAATCACTGAGGAACAAAGGAATGTCTACTTCGGAAGGTCCAACCAATCTTAGCATTCAGAGTTTTAAAACAGTTTTTCTCAATAGTTAGGGGGTGACTATATATATATATGTATATATGTATGTATGTATGTATGTATGTATGTATGTACTGACTTTCCTTTATGATCCTGGAAATCTTTAGTCCTTTATATTCAATTTTTCCAAGAAAAACAATCATACATTTTTCAAGTAAATTCTATCACAGAAATTATATTCAGTGTCAGCTAAAACTCCTTCCACAGAAGAAAACACCAGCTCAGTCCTCCTCCATAAGAGATGGGGCTTGTGTCTCCTTGCTTATTCTGCTGAATTGAAATCTTTTCCTCAGACTAAACTAAGTTAACGTTCATAGGCTTAATGTCTGCTTTCATTAAGCCTATGAACGTTAACTTAGTTTAGTCTGAGGAAAAGATTTCAGTAGTGTTCAGTAGTCCTGTTGTCTCGAAGACAGGCTATTCAAATTGGAAACATATAATTACTGGACCATGCATATTGCTATAAAATATAAAAAAGAAAAGAAATAAAACCTTACCCAAATCCAGAAAGTAAGCGACAGAAGAGAAAGAAGCCATAACCCTGGACAAATGACGAGAGGAAGGCAAAGAATCCATTGACAGACATGCAGATCAGAAGAGATTGTCTCCTTCCCACTTTGTCTGCCAATCCGCCCCAGAAGAATGACCCCACCATCATCCCGAGGTACACTATGCTACCTGCAACACACAGAAAAAAAGGAAACATAACATGGATTGGAGGTGTCATTGTGCAAATGTCACAAGAAAGAGCAGTGGGCAAAGCAGATCTAAGGTATTGCCCTGGAACATTTCAATCCACACTGGTATTTGGGAGCTTCCTTCACATACCCAACACAAGAACATCAATAAATATTCTACTGCTCAGTTCTGCTGCATCCACTGCAAAGTTTAATAACAATAAACCAGATTATTCTTTAGACAAAAAGAGGCAGCCTACTCACAGAAATATTTATCTGACGTTTATCAACTCAGGAAACCAAATGATCATTATTTTTTTTTTCAAATCTGGGTTCTACTTTACTAGTTAGATCATAAACCAATAATAAAATTATGGCCTCATACATAAGGAATTTTTTTCAAAAGTTGCTAGGCCATCAGAAACAAACCAAAAGATGCTCTTTGTTTGTAGATTTTTATAGCAGCATGATTTGTATTTTACAAATAGAAATGCCTAAATGTCTAACAATGGTGTATAGGGTTAGATAAATTTTGGATATTAATACAATGATTCTAGGTTTTAAGTTGGAAGGAATCCATAGTAAATATAGGAATCCATTAGTTAACAAACTACATTAAAAAAATTTTTGTTAACAAACTATATTGTACCTTAGACTGACAAGTATAAGAAATGTAAAGAAATCTGGAATGACCTTTATTAAATAATGCAGAAAATAAAATCAGAACCAGAAGAACAGAGTACACACTAATTAGAACCACGTAAGAAGAAAAGTGACGGAGAAGGAATGGGAAAAGGAGCTGGAGAGAGACCTATAAGAAGGGGATGAAATTCCATTACATTCTAAAATGCAATAACTCTTTAATATTTTATGCATGAAAATTTATTTAAACATAAACAGTTACAAAGCATTTGCTATGTTGACGTTTATTTTTTAGTTTATAATACATCATTTATAAAAAGCTGTTGGAGGAAAAAGTCACTTCTTCCACATTAAGCTCTTTCATCTCTGAAGCCCAGAGACAAGAGAAAATGTACCGAGGTCAGTGGGAAGGAGCATGTCTATTTACCTTATTGGGTGTAACTCACTGCAGAAGCAAAGGTCCATTTGAGGAGCACAATGAGCGGGTGACACACCTGTCAATGTCAGTCAGCTCCCCAACAGAGGTGTATTGTGTGTCTATGGGCCTCCTGCTCTTCTGAAACCAAAGTGAATGCCTCCCACTCTCATTTATTCAGCATTCAAGAGGGAAGGCAGTGCCAGAAATGTTTAATGCAAAACTGGATTTAGCCCAATACACATGAGTATGGGCCATGGGTGGTTACTTTGTTATTAATCAGTCAAAGATATTTATTAAATCCCTATCATGTTCCTGGCATTGTGCTAAGTAATGGGAATACAAAAACTGACAAAAGACAGTCCCCGCCCCCAAGGAGCTTACAATCTAATGAGTATCTGTTCTAGGATCCAAGCTAGGCGCAGGTCATCTTGGGTCTAAATGTCTCGAGATATATTGGGACTGTTCTGGTCCAGAGCTAGGATAGGATTAGGAGAACCCTAGATTCAGAATTCACAAACCAAAGCGGATCTTATAGCCTACTTCAAAGTGATACTGCTATGTGGTATAGTGGATAGCACTGAGCCTAGAGTCAGGAAGATCTAACTTCAAATCCTGAATCAGACACTTAATGGTTGTGTGACCCTGGGCAAGTCACTTAACCCTGTTTGTCTCAGTTTCCTCATTTGTAAAATGAGCTGGAGAAGGAAATGGTGAAACCACTCTAGTATCTCAGCCAAGAAAAACCCTAAATGGGGTTACAAAGAGTTGGACTGAAGAAATGACTGAGAGGTAATGTGATCATAGACAACAGAGAACAGCTAAAGGATCCAGAGAGGTCAGCGCTAGACATCATATTTACAGGTTCTTCTGGGTTTGGACACTCCCATCTCCAGCCTCCAAATTCCAACTGTTCCTCAGTTTAAGATGTATCTCCTGCACAATGTTTTCATTGGCTGTCTCCCAGCCCTGGAGTTTTCTCTCTCGTCTGCCCTCCCAGCTTCTTTGGCTTCCTTGGAGTCTCAGCTAACGTCCCATCTGCTGCAAGAAGGGACCATTTTTTGCCTAAATGTTAAGGATCAGGCACTGAGCGCAGTGCTTGGCACAAAGCGGGCCCTTAATAAACTCCAGATGACTAAGACTCTCTGTGCCATTTAGCCCTAGCTTTTGGATAGTCTCCTAATTTGAGGAATCTGTTCTTCCTATCTTCTGAAATGAACTTTTTCCTCATCTCTCCTTATTGTCTCCAACCCTAGACATCTGATTACAAAGTTGTTATTGCTCTCTAAATACAAATTCAAATTAACAAACATTTATTAAGAGTTTCCTATGTGCTACCATTGTGCTAAGTGCTGGGCATATGAATGCAAGCAGAAAGCCAGACCATTCCTTCTAAGAGTTTATCTTCTTATGGAGGAAGAAAACACATGGCTGAATACTCTCTTGGGGACCGAGAGGCTTCTTAGGAACAGTAAGTTACCATTACTTGGTTCACAAGTCGTATGCATATCAATTCACTAGACATCACCCACTATCTATATCTTAGAAAGGAAAAGATTAACAAACAAACAAACAAGCCTATAACAGGCTCATTCTTAGCACTTTCTTTCTCTTTGTCTTGATGATGAACTAAATAGTAGAAGAAATACTTTCTAAAACTCTATAGGAAACAAATCTCCAAGCCCTAATCAACTGGCTTTATCCCCTGAAGGAGAGTGTTCAGAAAGAAAAATTTCAATCCACCTTTGCAGAGGTGTTAAAAAAGATATATATACACACATACACATATACGTATATATACATATATGTATATATACGTATATGTATATATGTATACACACACACATATATATAAAGATCTATAATTCCATAAACATTTTAAACTTGTGCAAATGCATTTCTCTACTTCTCATTAGATTCAATTCAGCATATCAATTAATTAATAAGCATTTATTAAATACTTCAATGCAGTAGGGGCTATACTAAGCAAACCCTGATAAAGCACCTGTGTGCTGGGCACTGGGGATAAAAATTGGCACAATATTTGCCTTCAGGGAGATTAAATCTACCGGAGAGAATATGGTATGTTCACAGATCAGTATCATGCAAAGTAGAAGTAAGGTGAGGGAACAGGACTGAGACAAAGTGACTTAGGAATGAATGGCTTGACAAGCATTTATTAGCAAAGGCTCTGTTCTGTATTAAGTGCCGTTCTACCAAGTTTGAATTAAAAGAAAAAAGGAAACAGTTTTTGTCCTCAGAGGGCTTGCATTCTTACAAGAAAATCTGAGGATGTCTATAATTTTTTTTCACATTTTCCACCTATAGCCATGAAGCATAGACTGTTGCCAGCATGCTAAAGAATCAGGCCATTAACTCTAGGTGTCACATTTTCTTTCTTATTAAAATTCCAACTTGCCGATAATGTAATTTATTTTCAAGCTCGGTCTCACTCTTTTTCATTTCTAATCTTCATGGTTGTCTGAGTCTCTGGGAAACTCAAGTGTTTCTAAAGTATTCTTTTCCTCTAGATAACACTGGTGACCCTGGTAACACAGGGAATATAAAACACTTCCCAGGTACCACCAAGGCCTGGAACAGCGCTGGAAGATACCTCATCGTGCTCAGTAGAAGCTAAGAGAACTGTAAGTTCCTGCACTCATATTAGTTCAATGAGCTGCCATGCAGGCCTGGCACGTTCTCAGTCCTCTAGAGGAAAAGAGTTATTGAAAACAGCTCAATAGCAATAGAGAAAGAAACTAAGCCCCATGTTAAACAGAGTATGCCCTTCTGCCATTCCAAAGAGGTAACAATTCCCCTGGTTTTTCTGGCTCAGGAAGGATGCTGCACATGTCAGACACTAGCCTGGACCCCTGCTTAACTCTTTTTTCCAGAAAGGGGAAAGATATCTCTATCTCTGTCTCTATCTCTATCTCTATCTCTATCTCTATCTCTATCTCTATCTCTATCTCTATCTCTATCTCTATCTCTATCTCTATCTCTATCTCTATCTATCTTTCCCCTCTCTGGAAAAGAGAGAGACAGAGAGACAAAGACAGAGAGACAGAGAGACAGAGACAGAGAGACAGAGACAGAGAGAGAGAGAGAGAGAGAGAGAGAGAGACAGAGAGACAGAGACAGAGAGAGAGAGAGAGAGAGACAGAGAGCAAAAAGAGACTTATGAGGAAAATTCTAGTGTAATTCCTGGTAAACAGAAACAAGGGCGGTCATAGGACATGCTTCCAATCATAAGTTTAATTAACCGAGTCTTAGATTACAACTCATCCCCATCTGACTCATTAAGCACCCTGACCAACTCAAAGGGATCCCTAGGTCCTTTTTGCTACCCATGGTCAAGTATAGCTCAATAGAATACTCCCATCCTGACTTTCCATAAACCTAGAAGCATATAAAACATGCCTTCTTAGGATAAAAATTCATTGAGGTGAACTTCAGTTAGGGCATACAAATACATATATCAAATAATATTGATTATGATGATGACAACAACGACTTGGGGTTTTTTTTTGGAAGGAGGAAGGCAGGGCAATCAGGACTAAGTGACTTGCTTAAGGTCACACAGCTAGTAAGTGTGTCAAGTGTCTAAGGCAGGATTTGAACTCAGGTTCTCCTGATTCCAAGGTTGGTGCTCTATCCACTGTGCCACCTAGTCGTCCCAACAATGACTTTGTTATTGCTATTGTCCAGGAGGAAGAGGATGGAAAAAAGATCAGGAAGGAGGGGAGCCAGAAAAGAAAGTAAGAAGAGAGGAGGTCTTATGAATAGTTTGTACCCTTTCAGAAGGGGAAAAGTGTAATTAAAGCTACCAAAAAAAAGACAAGTTCTATGGCCTTTCTTCCCTGTAATTCAAGTCCTAAAACAAAACTAACATAAGTACTGCACAGAAGATTTACCATTTTTTTTCTTTATCATCATTGAAGTTCTGATATTTTCTTCTTGCTAGCTTGGGATGTTTTACTGACTAGCTAACAAACTTCTCTACTTAAAAACCAACAGAATATTTTCTCAGATAATATTTAGAAGCTATGGATTAGTAGCCATTCAGGACACATCTTCCCTCAGCTATAAAGTCAAATAAAACCAAACAAAGTAATAATTTCAAAGGTAAATTTATATGGAAAGGGAATCCAGAAAGTCTCCCTCCAGTTTGCATTAGAAAAATGTCATATCAAAAAACAACTCACCCTTCCCTGTAAAGTCTTGTGTATATTTGAGGAAGCTTCTCACACCTTCCTGGATTTTATATTTAGAAACTCTGGTATTAAACCAGGACCAAAGCTTCTCTAGTCATTCATATAGTTGTACAATGCCATATTAAACAAAATGACCATTTTTTCTTTAAAAGTTAATCTTGTCTAAACATGAAAACCACTCATTATTCTAGACCTATATATGGATACCAGATAATCAATTCACCAAGCATTTTATATCTCAGGAACACTGTCCTCAGTTAAAGGAATTTAAAGACAAAACCTGAAACAATTCTTGGGCTCCATTTGACCAAGACTAAAGATATAACAGTGGTCTATTCGGCCGAATAAGTATAAAACAGGTTTTTCTGTAAAAAAAAAAATTAACAAACTTTTTTTTGATACAAGATTCTTTCCAACAAACCAAACCTTTTACAAAACTTGCCTCCCACCCAAATAATTGGATATTTATCATTAACAGAAGGTAAAGATGTGTCCTTCAACTTTGACAGTATGGTATCAATTCTGACTACTGAATTTTACCAGAGTTTTATTGTCTCTCTTAAAAAAAAACCCAGACCTATGATTTCATAGATGTAGTGAGCTTCTAGTAATGATCTTCTTCTTGCAGATTAGCAACTACTTGTAATTTATTTTCTTAGGGTTGTCTTGTGGAACAGAGAAGTTAAGTGATTTACTCAAGAGAGCACAGCCAATATGAAGCCCATTGGACCTTAAACCCAAGTCTTTCTGACAATGTGCCACTTTGGTGCATCTCTTTCTGCCTGTCTATGCTGACTTACTTACACTATTGTAGTATTGTATATCTGGCATCACTTCATGCCACTTCTTCCCATATATCTCTGAATCCTTCATATTCATCATTCAGTATGGTGTAATGAGAATTCATTAGATTCATATGTCATAATTAGTTCAGTTTGTCCCCTGATCACTGGGCATAGATTTTGTTTATCGTAAATAACACACTTTAAAATTTTTTTGTGTGCATGGATCTTTTCCTGTCTTTGATAATGCCCTTGGGATATAGTACCAGGAATGGAATCTCTGGGTCACATGATACGAATAATTAAAAACTTTTTGCATATTAGAATATTAGCTTTATGAGAACATGGTCTAAGTCTATTCTAAAGCAGGAACCCCTGGTAGCTGGGACAGCATGCTCTAGTCTAGGAGAAAGCATGCTGAATCTGTATCTGGAGCCAGAGGGCCTGGCTTTAAATCTCTTCTCTGGTCTGTGTAATCTGAACAAATAACAGCCTCTCTGGATCTTGATTTGCTCATCTTTAAAATGAAGAAATTAGACACAATTACTTCAAACCTCCCTTTCTGCTTGGAATCTATATTCATGTGATCCTAGTATACAGTTAGGTCCTGTTGGGGGTAGGAAGATAAGGCAAGGAGAGACCAATAAATACACCTGGTTATCATGATTCCCTATAAGACTTTTGGAAAATATTTAGAATCTTTAGGGTAGTTAAATTGATAGAAACCAATTGGTACCAGGGTCCCTTGGAGTCACCCCCATATCTAGGGAAATAAATGAGGATCTTGTCAGTGTGGTACTGCCACTGGTGCTGCCCCCTTCTTCCTGTCCTCTACTTTTCCAAGTCTTACACTATGAGGGAAAAGTGCTAAGATATACTCATTGCCTGAGGCATCAAAGGATGAGATTCAACTTTGGGTTGTTCTGTGACCTATCTGGAATTCATTATTGACCACAGTCACCCAATAAGAATTATCAAAGTTCCTTGAACTGCTCAATAATAGTAACAAAAATGATAATAAAAGTAGCTAGCATTTATGTAGCATTTTAAGGTTTTACAAAGTGCTTTACAAATATCTCAATTGAGCCTCATAACAACCCTGGGTGGTAGGTGTTATTATCTCAATTTTACCGATTAAGAGTCTGAAGTTAAGTAACTTACCTAGGGTCATACAACTCATATCATGGGTAGGATTCAAACTCAGATCTTCCTGATTCCAAGTCCAGTCCTCTATCTACTGTGCCACTTACTAGTCAAATGAATGCTGACAATTCCAGACAGTAAATACTAAAGAAGTTCCGGATGGAAGAGACTAATGTGAAATGGACATCCCAGAACACTTCACAGAAGAGGTGGGACAGTCACAGAATCACAGAATCTCAAGAGGTGGAAAGGATCTCAGTGACCATTCAGTCCAACCTTTGCACAAAGGGGAGTCTAATCTTGGGGAGGGCATAGGCAGCGTGGTATAAGCTTGAATACTGCCTCAGATTTCACTACAGGCAAGTCATCTTAAACTCTCAGTTTCCTAACTTGTAAAGTGAGGCTAACAAAGCTTGCAAAATCCATTGTACAATTGTTGTGAGGGAAACATAATAAAGTACAAATGAAGGATTCCTAAAAGCAGTACTAGAAGATACCATCATTCAAGTTCAAGTTCAAGTGATACCATCGATGTGAGGCCTTTGCTAAGTAATTTCTCCAGTTGACAATGCTCTCCCACTTCGCAACAATTACTTTGTATTCAATGAATTTGTAAATTCAATAATTATTTAGCCAATCAATCAATTAATTTAGTATACTGTTATCTATGCACATTTTGTATCATCTGACAGAATGTAAATTTGTTGAGGGCAGGAACTGTTTCATTTCTGTCCTCACAGTGCCCGGTATAGAGTAGGTGCAGATTAAATGCTTATTAATTGAATGACTGAATGAGCAGTAGAGCAGCTAGGGGAGCAGAGAGGCTAGAAGACAAGAAGACATCTTCCTGAGTTCAAATCCAGCCTTAGAAACTTCCTAGCTGTGTGACCCTGGGCAAGTCACTTAAGTCTGTTTACTTCAGTCTCCTCATCTTTCTTTTTTTTTTTTAATTTTTTTAATATTTTTTTTATTAACTTGTTTGTTTACTTTTAGGTTACAAGATTCTGTTCCATAGTCACTTCAGTTATAGATTTTTCTCCCCTTCCTCCCCATCCCCCACCCGACC
>CM053594.1:357659276-357714862 GCA_028646575.1 Pseudocheirus occidentalis | reverse complement strand
TCCAATTTTTCCACATCCTCTCCAGCACTTGTCATTTTCCTGGTTTGTCATCTTAGCCAATCTGACTGGTGAGATGTGGTACCTCAATGTTGTTTTGATTTGCATTTCATGAATCAATAGTGATTTGGAGTCTCCTCATCTTTCAAATGAGCCAGAGAAGGAAATGGCAAACTACTCCAGTATTTTTGCCAAGAAAATCCCAAATGGAGTCACAAACAGCCAGGTACCATTGAAAAAGGGCTGGACAACAAGTGGAGTCAGTTCATTAAGGAAAGCATAATGCAGAAAGAAGGACCCTAAGAGTGATGTGGAACATGATTAGTCACTGATCAGTCCTCTGACCTCAGGGAGATCACAACGTCTTTTTGTTAGATTCTTCATCTGCCAAGATGAAATAATTGGATTAGACGATCTCTAAGGTCTCTGTCAGTTCCAAGCATCTGGACTTAAGCCTCTAAGTAGGAAGGAGCCGTTTGTCAGTTAAAGAGCAGGGTGATGGATAATATGACTAAAGACACCTTTTATGAAGGTTAATCTGGCAGAGAATCTGGATTGGAGAAGGGAGAACTTTAATGTAGGAAAGGAAGCCAGGAGTCAGCTGTAGGACCTGGGGACTGAATGTGAATAGCAGAAGAAAAGATGTAGGGAAAGACGACCCAGACATTTCAAACAGTCAACCCAGGTCTCCCCACTGAAAGTCTTATCTTTCTATTACCCCACACTGGCTCTCTTAAGTGACAAATTCAAGAGTTTCAAGAGGAGAAATACCACCGTGGATTAGGCTGCCGAGGCTGCTGTTTTCCTAATGATCCACAGAGGACCAAAATGAAAATTAGAGCAGAGGAAAAAGATGAGACGTTGGTCCATCACAGGCTTGGTCCATCAAAGGCATTGCTTATCCCACCACAGAAACAAAAGGGCCAAAAGGAAAAGGCGCACCATGTGATGAGTGAGGCTCTGGAGTGGAAAAAACGTGTTGACCTTGGGCAAGCACCTCAATGGGATGTAATTTCTTCATTTGCAAAAAGAGTGGGTCAGCCTAAATGATAAACTCTCTTCCAGATCTAAACCTAAGGCCTTATTTAGGAAGGATGGCATTTTGTCTCATTCCCCAAAAAATGTATGAAAGAGACTTAGGAAATTTGCCAACTTTCTCAACTATAATAACAGCATAATGTAAAAGTAAGATTGTTTGATTTGGTATCAGAAACCTGGGCATAAATCCTGGGTATGTCAGGCTCAGTAGATGGAGCTCTGTGCCTGGAGTCAGGAAGACCTGAGTTCAGATTCAGCCTTAGACACTTACTAGCTGTGTGTCCTTGGGCAAGTCACTTAACCTCTGTTTGCCTGGGAGGCAGTTAAATGAATCAGATAAAGTCTGGGCATGGAGTCTGGAAGCTGTTTTTATTATTGTTTTTCAGTCATATTTGCCTTTTCATGACCCCATTTCAGGTTTTCTTGGCAAAGATCCTGGAGTAGTTTGCCATTTCCTTCTCCAGATGAGGATGATGAGGAAACTAAGACAAATGGGGTTAAGTGACTTGCCTAGGGTCTCACAGCTAGTACATGTCTGAGGACAGATTTAAACTCAGGAAAATGAGTCTTGTTGACTCTAGACCAGCACTCTGAGTTCAAATATGACCTCAGACAAGTACTAGCTGTGTGATTCTAGGTAATTCACTTCAGCTGTTTGCCTTAATCTGCTGGAGAAGGGGATGGCAAACCAATCTGGGATCTTTGCCAAGAAAATCCCACGGACAGTATGGTTCACATGGTCACAAAGGGTCAAACATGACTCAACAACTACAATAACAATCCTAATTATGACCAGGATGACATTGGGCAAGTCACTTAGTTTTTCCAAGCCTTTCTTCCTTTGTATATTGAAGAAAAAAACAGAGTCAATCAATAATTCCAAAACTTTTGTTCTCAGGATCCCTTTAAAATCTTAAAATTTTTTGAGATGTCAAAGAACTTTTCTTTAGATGGGTTAAATCTATTGATATTTGCTGGATATGAAACTAAAAGGTGTTAAAGGTATTAATTATCATAAAATAGTTTTAACTTTGAGGATTCCCTGAAAGGGGCTCGGGAACCACACTTTGAGAACCAACTGATTGTGAGATTTCTGAGGCCCTCTTATTTTCTAAATCTATGATCCTATGATTTTTGAAGACATATCCCTTTCTTATGTAAGAAAAAAGTATCCTAATAGAACAAGAAAATCTAATAATTGATCATTTAGACTTGCAAGTTAAAAAAATTGAGATTAATAATTCCATCTTTAGATATTCAGAAGGCAAATAGGTAGCACAGTAAGTAGAGAACTGGACCCAGAAGCAGGAGAACATGAATTCAAATCCAGCCTCAGATACTTCCTAGCTTTGTGACCTTGGGCAAGTCACTTTAACTCTGTTTGTCTTAGTTCCCTCATCTGCAAAATGAGCTGGAGAAGGAAATGGCGAAGCATTCCAGTATCTTTGACAAGAAAACCTCAGCAGGTGAAGAACAATTATTTCAATAATAATTCAATTCAATAATAACTAAAATAATAATTTTTACATAATATAATATTTATATTTATATAATATTCATATGTAAATATATAAATACATATATACTATTTCTATATAAATATAATATTTATACTTATATAATATAATATTTATATACCACCTTCTTTGTGCCAGGCACCATGATAAGTACTTTATGATTATTATCCTCACAACAACCCTGGGAGATGGTCATTGCTCAGCCATTTAGCCCTGTCTCCATTCATGATCCAGTTTACCATTCCCTTCTCCAAGCTCATTTTACAGGTGAGGAGACTGAAGTAAACAGGGTTAAGTGACTTGCCCAAGGTCACATGGCTAGTAAGTGTCTGAGGCTAGATTTGAACTCAGGAAGATGAGTCTTCCTGACTCCAGGCCTGACTCTCTATCCACTGTGCTGCCGTATAGAAACCCTCAATAAAACATCACACTGTTCAGCTTCTAAGGAGGCATGTCGAGGGATGGCCACCTGGCCAGGCCTCATCTGTGCTCTCTCTGTAGAGCTTCCTTCCAGAGCCCTATTAGCAAGGGCTCATACATTGTTGTTCTTGTTCAGTCACATCCCACTCTCTGTGACCCCATTTGGGGATTTCTTGGCAAACACACTGGAGTGGTTTGCCTTCCTTCTGCAGCTCATTTCACTAATGAGGAACTGAGGAAAACAGGTAATTATATCTAGCCAGTCCCTACTTCCAATCCCAGACCATCTACCGTGAGGACATGGAGGCCTCTGTCCTGCCTTTTTCATCTCTGGCTCTGGGAACAACAACCAAATCTATTCGACCATTTACTTCTGTAAAGGATGTGTCAATGTCCTACTCTTTGGCTCCCTGGCAACTGTGAAATACCATCTTCCAAGAAGGGGCAAGAATCAAACGGTAGTAAAATGGGTCGCCCTTCTGTCCCGGGCTCCCTGGAACTCTCTGATAATTTATAGTCTGCTTCTGCCTGCTTTCATGATCATCCCTCATGCTTTATGGCTGTGGGGGAGGGTGAAAAGTGCCCAGGAGCTAATAGTCAGTCAGTCAACAAGAATTTATTAAGTCCGTATTATGTGCTAGGCACTGTGATGAGTGCTGGGGTTACAAAGAAAGACAAAAACACAGAAGAGTTATGGAGGAAAAGAAAAGCTGGCACGGTGAAATAATTATGGAGGAAAAGAATGCCCCTTTGCAGCATCTTCCTGTTCTCACAGTTTTGAAGAGCTAAGTTATCAAATCTACCAGAAGAAAGAAACCTCTTCTTTTCCCTTTTTTTCATTGCGGCTTGCCCGGCAGTTAACACCTGATGCTACTTCATCTAACTATTTTGAAAACCAACTAACCAGAGAAAAATGGGTATGTCTTATTTACCCATCAATTATTCCCTCAATCCACACTCAAGAAAGCCCTCAGGTTGCTGCAAGGCCTCTCTCAAACCAATAAGAGTACATTAATAAACTCCTTGAGGACAGAGAACAAGGACTATGTCTTTTATTTACTCTGTAAAGTGATAGTCACTATGTGGCTGACAAACAAATTCTAACCTGATGGCTGAAAGGGGCCATCTAGCAGCTGCTCTGGGGAGAGAGAGATCCCTCCACCCAGTCTTGTCATTTTCTACTTTGGAAATAACTGAAAAGATCCTGCATCTCTCCCCACCTCTCCCCACATATACTCCTTTGTTTTTCCTATTCCAGAAGAATGAGGTAGTATTAAAAACAAAATAAAATGGGGAATCATTTTAAATAAAACAAACATGAGAATAGGGATATTGTCCCTTCTGTTATGAGGCAGTGAGGTGTAGCAGCTAAAGAGCTGACCTGAAAAGCCATGAAGACCTGAGTTCCAGTCTTTTCTGGTATCCATCCTGACTGTGTGACTTTGGAGAAGTCCCTTAATCTCTCCATGCTCTAGGCAATTCCATAAGATGATAAGATGCAGAGAAGATGAAGGGGGAGAATAAACTCAAGTCAAGAAATTCCTAACCTTTTTTGAAACACAAACCTTTTCAGAAGTCAGTGAAACCTATGTACCCCTTCTCAGAATAAAATTTTTAAGTGGGAAAAGTAAAATACATAGAATTACAAAGGAAACTAATGATATTAAAATGAAGATGTAATTTTTTCCTATTTGGTCTGGGCTGGGCTCAACTCAGGTCATTTTCCTCAGTTGTTTAGGTTCAATTCTGGAGCAAAAGAAAATGCTTCAAAGTCAACAATGAACAAAACAACATTTACTTAGTCACAGTGAGAGAATGACATTTGGCAAGAATAAGCATTGAGGACATCAAGTCAATTCACCTAAGCCAAGTTCTTTTACATGATCAGCTCTCTGAGAACCAGCCCTGACCCAGGTCCTTGAGGCTGCTTTGTACTCTCGGGAGATGAAGAAATGACCTTAAGTCTGAGCTTAGTTTTCTGAGCCATTTAGAGAAGAATGTCTCAATGCCTTTTAGGGAAAAACTAATCTAACCTGCAAGAGGAGAGACCAAGCTCACAGACCCCACCTCCCCCAAAATAGAGCCATAGACCCCTGTTCTAGGTTGAGACAAAGGCAAGCCACAGAAAATTGTTTGGGAGGGCACAAAAGTGGTCCAGCCTTGATACCTAGCATTTGATCCCCTCAGAGTAGTGCTTTAGGGACAGTGATGACCAACCTTGACAGATGCTAAGGATATAAGAGTAACACAGTACTGAAAATATGAAAATAAAACATTTATTAAATACTTTGTGTTAGGTACTGTGCTATGTGCTTGGGATACAAATACAAAAGCAAGCCAGTTCCCGCCCTCAAGGAGTTTACATGCTAATAGAGGGAGACAGCACATATGAAGAAGTGGTGGCTAGGGAAGGGAGTTTGGGTCTGAGAAGTATCAGGGATGGCAAATGGAGACAGTTAATGGAAAGTTGATTGACTCACCGCTTTTAAAAGCAATGGAAGCATTGATTTCTTGTACTTTTTTCAGAGCTAGAGGTAGAAAGGAGTAGTCATAGCACCTGGGATTGGGTGGAGGGACAGGATATGTGTGACAGTAAGACAGATGGCAAGACTCCTACTTCTGTGGATGCCTGGATGGACTATGAAGCATTGTCTGCTCTGGGGATGGTTAAATATAGTGAGCTAGATGACTTTGCTTTCATTTTCTCATTCACTCTCTCAATTATCATTCAGCCTCAAGGTGGGGAGTTCCAAAATTGAGTGGATTAACTTCCCCTGAGACTTGGATATCTCATGATCTTTGGAGTGTATGAGAGAAGTAGGGCAGTAGCAGGGAAGGTACCAAGGAGCCTGCCAGGTGGACAGCTGGATGGGATGAAAACCAAAACTTAATGAAAAGCCAATGAACCAGAATTCATATGTGAGCATAATTAATGGCAAGAGATGAAATGTTTTGGCTGATGAGTGAGTCCATGTCAAGAATGAATAATATTGTGGCCAAATTAAACCTGGACACTGCAAACTGGCATTAAGTTTATGTGGCAGAGATGTGGAGAAGCTATTTCCTTCCATCTCCTACTCCACCATCTTCCTGTATTCTCTACCCCTCCTCCAGCACCTGTACACTCAGGTCAATTTGACTTGATAAGGACCAGTTTCAACATCAATATTCTCCTGGGCAAAGGTTCTCTGGTTCTCTATGGCTTCACCAGCTGCTACCCAGCCCTGTAGAAAGCACCTCTAGGACCTTCTTGGAAACCAAATACTCCACTAATGGCTGCATTCCTTCACTCTCGCCCAAAATATTGTCCCAATAAGCCTTGACACCTGGGCATGTGTCTTCCTACTGCTCCAGTGTTTTCATACATTGCTCCTTAATAGATATTCTTTGATCCAGTAACACAGGGCCCCTTGCTGTTCCACAAACAAGACATCCCATCTTCCAGCTCTGGCCATTTTCTCTGGTTGTTCCTCATGCCTGGAATGCTCTCCTTCCTCCGCTTGGCTTACTGACTTCCCTGGTATCCTTTACGTCTCAACCAAAGTCTCATTTTTTACAGGGAGCATTTCCCAACCCCTCGTAATTCTAGCACCTTCAATCGGTTCATTATTTTCTTATTTGTCCTGTATCTAGCTTGTTTGTATATATTTGTTTGCATGTTGTCTCACAGCGAATTAGACAGCAAGTTCCTTGAGGGCAGGGACTGTTTTTTTTTTTGCCCCCTTGTATCCCCAGTGCAAATACTCATTGATTGATTAGCACTAATCAATATTTTCCTTAGCTAGTCTAGATAACTATGCCTCAGGCAACCTGAGTAAATTGGCACCATTTCCTCTATTTCTTCCAAGTTCTTTGATATTTCAGGGAGTCTGTGATGGTCTCAAAGTGGGAATTCACTCCATTGGTAAAGAGCATATCAAATCTACGCGACTTTTGTCCATATTCTGTCCAGATGATAATGTTATTATGATTTTTCTCCAGGAAGAATCTACTGTGCCTAGTTAGTTAGTTATTAATATAAATGCAACAATTAAGAAGGAAATATCTGTTTCTAGGGGCAACTGGGTGGCACAGTGAATAGAGCACTAGCCTTGGAGTCAGGAGGACCTGAGTTCAAATCCGGCCTCAGACACTTGACACTTAATAGCTGTGTGACCTTGGGCAAGTCACTTAACCCCAATTGCCTTGCCTTTCTCCCTCCAAAAAGATAAAGAAAAAAAAGAAATATCTATTTCTAATATTCAGCAGGATTTTACAAAACGTTTATTCATCCAGAAGAGTGTCTTGAAGTGGCTGATGACTTCTCTTATTGTTCTTACATGGCCTATAATTTTTAAATTACCTTTTCTTTTAATCTGGTGATTCCTGGACTGAAGAAGAAAATCATGACAGATTCCAGAAAACATATAAATATTTAAGTTGTTAAAATTTCTCTCAATCCTTGTTTAGAAGTTTCCTTTAGGTATTTAACTAAAAGGTTCTGATGGTGAATCCAGGTCTCTAATTACCCTTCTGTGCCCTGGTCTTTGCTGAACTGTACATTGGTGTGACTTAGCCATGTAAAATGGACCACCATAGTGATAGTGCAAATCAGGAGGATTACAAATGATACAGCTGATTAAAGTCCACAGACCATTAAGGGATTACCCCATTCCAAGATTCATTCCATCTGGGCATATATCCAACATTCTTCCCCAAAGCTTTTAGTGTATGATTGCCTACACTCAGATTTATTTCACTTTATGTGCTAAGACACATTACAGTCATCTTGCCACTGCTTGCTAGGTCAACGCTAACTTGTTTGGTCCTACCTGAAAAGGGAACTTGATTAAAACAGCAATATTGTAAATCTTAGCCCATTAATTAGTGCCAAAATCTAGACAAAGTCCTGTTAGAAAGACCTTAATGTAGCTACATTAGCACCAAATGAATTCATCGCGATTAATGTTATTATGCCAACGAAATTAATTAGGCAAGTGTCTATAGAGCAGTCATATAATATGGAAGGTGATAAAAAGACATTAGCAGATTATTTTCCCCTAGAGTTAAGTCAGCCACTAGATTTTTCCTTGCATTGTCCTAGTGTACATGAGAACAGGAGAGGAAATGAAGTAGGTACAAACTCAGGAATACAAAACCTATTTTGTAACTGCAATGTGGTCAATGAATATGTAGACCCATAATAAAATATCATGCCATCCATGGAGCCCATAGACTGTCCCAGCTTCTTTGAGAGAATATGAGTATGGAAGAATCGACTGTGCAGCTAGGCAGACCTCATTTGCAGGGCTTCCTTTCAGCACCTGACTAGGGAGTGCTCAGATAACTTACTATATCTAGCTACCCCCAGAAGCCCAACCAAACTCCTTTGGGGCCATCTTCATGCCATGATGTATATATATGTATCTTCCCTACCTTGTTCATCTCTGACTCTGGGAAGAGTAATCAAACCAGTGCTTTCATTACTTCTCAAAAGGCTGTGGAAATTGATTGGTCCATTGCTCTACTCAGTATCTCTGTATTTTCTCAGACTAAGTCTCCTTCCTTAGCCACTACTCCTCTACATGTTGTTTCCCCCATTAGAATGTAAGTTCTTTGAGGTTAGGGACTGTCTAACATCATATGTATATCTCCAGTTTTTAGCACAGTGTTTAGAACATAGAGCTTAATAAAAATTTTCCTTCTTTCCTGTGGCCAACATTTTTTTTTTAAGGAAAGCATTTTAGCATTTTTCTTCATCTGTGAAAATTTTGTGATGACATCTACTTAACTTTATCTACTTGGGACTTTAGAAAAATATGGATTTAAAAGTGTAATTGAGAACAGAATAGGACAGAGGTGAGAAATGAGAACAGAAAGATAAACTGTGTCATAAAAGCAAATAGATATTTTTATTTTTTGGAGAGGGGAAGGCAAGGAAATTGGGGTTAGGTGATTTGCCCAAGGTCACACAGCTAATAAGTGTCAAGTGTCTGAGGTTGAATTTGAACTCAGGTCCTCCTGACGCCAGGGCTGGTGCTATACTCACTTTGCCACCTAGCCGCCCCCCCCCCTTTTTGTCTTGTTTTTTTTGGAGACTGAATAAAACAATATCATCATTATTAATAAAACCACTTTTGTACAAAAATTATAAATATCTACCAACTAAAGTCCTAATGTGACTTGGTGAGCAGAGGTATTAGCATACGGCAGGCTCCTCTACATCCACTGTCCCAGTCCAAAGTCTGAACAAATAGCTCTTTTAAAGGATGTGAAGCTTAAAAGAGTAACATAGCCATGTGAAATCCCTTCTCAGAAAAAAAGCATCGTATCTCTAGTCCCACAGTCAGCCTCTGATAAGGCACCATGGGTTTCAGAATGTGGATACATGGCTGCCTCCATAGTGTCAGTACGGTGCAGTGGGAACAGAGCTGAACTTAGAGACAAAGAACTTGGGCCCCAGAACTGCCACCTCCTATATACACGACATCAGGCAATTCTAGTACCTTCTCTGGGTCTCAGTTTTCTCATCTATAAAATGAGGGGGCTGAACCAAGCAACCTCTAAGAGTCCTCCTAGCTTTAAATCTAAGACCCTATGATTAAACAGAATGTCAACTTCAAAAGACTAAAAATGCACTCTAAATATTCTTTAATAACCCATTGCGAATCAATCTATGTCAAGAGATATGAAGGAAAGACCCTCACCCACACCCTGCCCCAGCACTTCGGGTAGATTGCCTGTGGCACATTTACAGGAAGCTGTGGACAAGGTTTGCCTGGTACAGGAAGATATGGATCTGCATTACTGAAAAGAAAGGCTGCATTGATGAGATCATATATCCATCAGTGCATTGAAATATCAAAGTAAATGTGGGTCTGTCCTTTATGAATATGTATGTCCAGGATGTCTCAAAATTCTTAGTGCAGTTTTCAGGTACTAAAACCTAAATACATCATTTAATGTCCCTGGGCCTCAGCTACTAAAGCTTAAAACTAAACCAAAATTTTGGGGGACATGTTGTTTGGTACATAGATGTTTCTATACACACAGTTATATATCTATATCCTTTTAGAAACTATATTTTCCCAACCTCTTTATGAGAGGCAGCATGGGATAGGACAGAGGTATTAAATAGGTGGCCCACTGGACACATGCAACCCACAAAATTAAAATATAATTGGGAAGCATTTAAGAAATAAACAAATATGTCAAAACATGGATAATATTAATATATAGTCTTCTAAGTTGATATGTGACCTGCAGAGCTTTTACATATGGTTTAGTGATCCCAGTTTCCATTTGAACTTGTCACCACTGGTGTAGTGAATAAAGTTGGTTTGGGAGTCAGGAAAACCTATGTTTAAATCCTGCTTCTGATACATATTGGCTGTGCGACTCTGGGTAAGTCAACTAACCTTTTAGTGCTCTAGGCAACTTTCTGAGATTATAAATGTCAGAAAAGGTCCCTACCTACATTGGTGGAAGAAGCTTCCCCATCTGGGAGTTCCCTCTACCAATAAAATCATGGATCTCATTTCTGTCTTCTATTTTAATTTTCATCTTATATGAACTTTTTGGACATAAAGAGTTCCACAAATTTACTTAATGTAATACTGAGACCAAGCAAGCCCTGTGGGACCCTGTCTCCTACACTGTAAACCCACAGCTACTTCCCAAGGGAGAAATGCTAGCCATGGTGGGAGCTGTCCACAGCTGCAGTTTATCTGAAAGATCAAAGGGAGAAGGGAGAAGGGAGAAGCTTCAAATACCAGGGCTCAATGGACCAGCAGCACAGCAGATGCCTATCATGTGAGGTTCACTCTATTTGGATACTTAGCTCCGTGGGTTCTTGTCTGATTTGCCCTTTGAATCCCAGCGTTTCTGCATGGTACAACCTGATGATGGATGTGTCTCTTGCATTTAGCTTCTTATTGCTCAGAAGGGCTGAATGATAATAATAATAAAAAAAGACTCTGTGTCCCTCCCTGGCCCCTACTTCCTTGTTACATTGTGAAAATTTGTCCTCAAATGACCCAGTATTTTTTTTTCTAGTCTCTCACAACTAGATGGGCAAGGAGGTTGCACAGTGAATAGAGTGCTGAGCCTGAAGTCAGGAAGTCTCACCTTTCTGAGTCCAAATCTGGCCTCAGATATTACTAGGTGTGTGACTCTTGGCAAGTCACGTAACCCTGTTTGCACCAGTTCCTCACCTGTAAAATGAACCGGAGAAGGAAACAGCAAACCACTCCAGTACGTCTGCTGAGAAAACCCCAAATGAAGTCACAAAGAGGCATTAGATTACCAGATGAGGAAAAGGGTGAGAAGGTTCAACTTCAGGGCTACTAGCCTAATCCGTATTTGAACTCGGGTCTTCCTGACACCAAGTCTGGGTCTCTCTCCATCTAGTTTTCTTGTACAATAAAGTGTAACACTAAGTTGCTGTTGGAGAGCAGTCAATGTTATTTTTCATTTTTCTTCCTAGCGCCTTACACAATGCACTACACATGGTGGGGATGTAAATAGATGAAAACAACTGTAAGGAAGTGAACAGGGCTACATCCTAGTTTTGCCTAAGAGTCCTCATCATCTTTAACTTAGACTTCCAATCCCACAAATTCAAGGAAAACAAAGCCTGGATTATGCCATAACCATGGAGGTATTAATAAGCAGTTCTGTGCTTTCTAAATTAAGTATGCTGGATGGAGCTAACCACATTCTCCAGCTTGCCAGTCGTTAATTCTCACAGAGAAGAATGGCCTTTAGCAATTTCAGAATTAACCTTGAATATTGGATTCCATCCAAATAGGAAAATTACTATGTTTTTGAAAGCTCCAGAAAAGGTCAATACTCAGCACAGCATAAAATATTGGAGCTCAAAATGTGGTTTATGCTGATGCATGAGCTGTTCAGATGAGGTCATCACTTAAGAGTACTCAAATTGGAATTGCTGCTGCCCGTTCTTGAGAACTTCAAGGAGATGGAAAACCAGCCCCACATTCACAAACTAGTTATGGTGGAAAGAAAGAGGGGAAAGAAAGAGAAGAAAGCACAAGGCAGAATTCAATGCCATAAGCACTTGTTAAGCACTACTGCATACAAAACATTGCGGTAGCAGCTGGAGATGCAAAGTTTATGCCTTCAAGTAGCTTACATTTTGCTGAAAATAAATACAGCTGTAATTTAGATAAATTAGCAACTCCTTTAACCAAAACATCTCAATTGATCTTCACAACAACATGGCAAAGTAGGCTAAGAAGCAGCACAGTCAATTGCTAAACCTGAAGTCTGGGATAATGGGTTATAATCCTTCCCTTGGATCCTTACTGGCTGAATGATCATAAGCAATCCAATATGTAAATCAATGATCACTGATTAAATAAAGTTCCAGGTGCTGTGTATTAGAATTAGAAAGACAGTAAATGGAAGTCTCTGCCTTCAAGATGTTCATTTATTCAGAGGGGGAGATGACATGCATACATTGAAGTACTGTATATGTTATATATATATATGTATATATCTGTATCTCTCTATCTCTATCTCTATGTCTATATATCTATATATATGGCTTATTTTGTGGGGGAAGCACCAATGGACAGGGGGATATCAGGAAAGGCATCATGTAAGTGGTAGCTGAATAACACTAAAGGAAACAAAGAATTCTAAGCAGTAGGAGAGAGAAAGGGAGACATATAAAGGGTTATAAAGATGAAAAAATAGAATGTCATGAAGGAGGAACAGAAAAAAGGTCAATTTGACTGACTCAAAGAATGCATAGAAGGGAATGATAAATAAAAAAAATTAGGAAGGTAAGTCAGAATCTTGTGAAGGGCTTTGTGCATTTAGTCTGAAAGTTAACAGAGAGCTCCTGGGGTAACCTGGTCAAACCCGTACTTTAGGAACATCACTTTGATACCTCCATGGAAACTAGATTGAAGAGGGCAGTGGCTTGATGTCTTATCATTGAGATCAAATAAGTGGCTCTTCCAATTGAGAGGCAATAAGAATCCAAAATAAAATAATAATTGAGAGACATTATTATTTCTGTCTCATATTAATAATCTATTATTGAATTAGGACCAAGACATTTTCAGACACCTGTAGATCATTCAGTCTCTGAAGGACATTGCCAATAATGTTAACTTTCTCCTCCACCTGGTTCAGACCCCACCCTGATGGGGAAGCCCATTTCATTCAACACAGGTTTGGGTGGGAATAAATTCTTAATTAGATTGTCCAAGGGTGGGGGTAATTTAGAAGTAAATTACATGACCAAAATTACATCCACCAGAATAGGTCCACTTCTAATTGTAATATGCATTCTCTCATTACTTGTGAACCAATCAGAGTTGACGGCTACCCTCAGGAGCACCCACTCTTCCAAGGGCACATAAACTTGAGCCCACTGTCATGAGGCTTCTTTGTCATTCAAGAGTGTCATTGGCTCATTTTATTGTTAATATGCTAGCATTATTAATAAAATGATTAATTACCCAGAAATTATGTTTTTTGAACTTTTTAAATATCACATAGTCATGTGAACAGAGAGAAGGGGATAGACATGAGAGATGTTTAGGAAGTAGAATCAGCAACATATGGCAATTTCATGATAATGTGAAATAAAGGAGACAGAGCAATTGGGGTTATAGATTTTGGTGATTGGAAGGATGGTAGTATATTCTAAACAGACTGAGGAAAATTGAGGTGGAGTCAAGACGGTGGAATAGTAGGAAGAAGTAGAAAAATTTTATTTTTCTATGTTTTCTAGTTGAAGAGGATGGGAAAAAGAAAAGGTGGATTTTTACTGATTGAAAAAAATTAAAAAGAAACAAGGAAGTTCAGAATAAGGTTGGGTTTGGGGTGGAGGGGAAAGACAGTGAGTTCTGTTTTAGATAAGCCCACCTATTAAGATTTGATTTTCCTCATTTTTAAATGGAGATAATAATAATTGGACTACCAATCTCACAAGGTTGTTGTGAAGAAAGCAAAGTGCAAACCTGTGTGTGTGTGTGTGTGTGTGTGTGTAAATGTTACATAGTATTATCCTATTTTGTAAATGAGGGAATCAAGGCTCAGAGGTATAAACCAGCTTCTCTATAATCATGGGACAGTGAGTATAGGAAGTGATTCAAACCCTTCTCTCCTGACTCAAGTCCTTCCCCTCACTCCCAATCTAAGAGATATTTGCTTTGCTTTTTTCCCCTGCCTCCTTAATCTAATGGATATTTACTTTGAATTCATTTACACACCTCCAAAATAGTAAATATCTCACCTTACATCACATTAGTAAACATTCAACAAAGGATCTATTCTCACCAACCATTAGGCTTATTCCTTCTACTACATTATAACTGTATCTGGGCTCAGCATTGATGCTCAGCTGGTCAAATATTGGTTTAATGATTAAATACCCTAGATTAGGAACTAGGAAGCCAGATTTCTACCTGATTTTTTTTCCCATTAAGATGTTCAGTGAGATTTGTCACAGGTCATTTCCTTAGATTCCCCATTGTCAGAAGGTTGAGTCACACTATGTCCTTTCATGCTATGACGTAGGTCAAGAAAGAATGACCCAAAGGCAAGCCCTCCTAAGGGTGTATGGAAACTCAGGGGAAATAGTAGAATGGCCCTTGCAGGGTTTTGTCAGGCAGTCAAATGAACATTGTTTTAAATGCCTAGTACGTGCCAAGAACTGTGCTGAAGGTGAAGGATAACTATGAAGGTAAAAGACAAGTACCTTCTGTCAGGGAGACCAAAGTCCGATGAATTTATGGGGTGAACTTAGAGATTTAAGATTGGCCCTAATGAAGTTTCATTAACATAGGGAACCCCTAGAAAAGGAAGTTCCTTTTATCATTGCCTTGTAGTCTTCTCTTTGACTTGTAGTCTTAGAGAGTTGCCAGGGAAGTGAGAGGTAAGTCATTTGATCACAATCACAGACAATAAGGGTCTGAGATGGAATTTGAACCCAGCTCTTTGTGACTCCAATCCAGGCCTAGAGGAGGATGACCTTGTCACTAACCAAGTATAATTCAATCCTAGAGTCAAGTAACTCTGTATAAGCACTTCTTGTCACTTGCAGTTAAAATCCATTTATTTTCAATTTTTTCAACTAGGTCTTAGAGGCTGACCTTTGAGGTGAAGACAACATTTCAAATGTTTCTGAAAGTTAATAGTGAGTTATGACAAATTCCTTTAGAATACTACTTGCCAGTAGGTTTTCTTTTTGTCTAATAGCATAATGAAAATTTAACGGAATGTATGGTGATATTCTGGGCTAAGTGAGTTGCTGACAAAGTATAGACCCTGGGCAAGTTATAGAACTTCTGTTTGTCTTAATTTTCTTATCTGTGAAATGGGGAGAATAATAGGGTAGGTTGTGAAATCCAGTGAGGCACCTTAAAGTTCTTAGCATTATGTGAATATTAACTGCTATTAGTCTTATTACTGTTCTACTTAATGCCTCAGTTAGATTTGTTGTTTGTTTTGTACAGAGGGAAGTGGGAAGTGCAAAGTCAGGACAAGACAGTGCCTTCTCTTAATCCTGTCTGTTTTCCTCATTTATTTGTCAAGGATAACATTTTTCTTGATTCTGTTTTTTCAGCCTCATGAAATGAAAAATATTCTGTGGCTACCTTTTCTGACTCTTGCTGTATTTCCATTACTGTTCTGCTTTCTTGATCTCTCTTGACTTAAATATTGGCAGTTTGGGGCCCTCTGCAAGCGTTTCATAAAATGCTGCCTTACCCTTTACAAAGTAAATAGATTTCTATTCCCCCACAGAGGCTATCAGGATGCCATGTGTATCCACAAAGAGAGAGGGAGGAAGGGAGATGGGGGGGGGTGAGGAAGTAGCTTTTAGATGGTCTCTGTTGTATCTTAACTTTATTTATGCTGCTTTGTATTTCGTATCATCTAACGTTCCAAATAGGAGTCATTTGTTTTGGCCTGAAGGAAGCCAGCTTCTCCCTTCACTTGCCTGTCAATTTCTTTCTTTTTTTTTCCTGACTGTAGCATTTTGTTTCTAGTGCAAGCAAGAGTTATACGTAAATTATGCAAAATAGTTCCACTAGTGATTGGTTTTCCCCAAATAGAATAAAGGATCTTCTGGTTGCCTTCAGAGAAATGCAGTGTTTTCTGGAGCCTTGCAGATCTATGATGACACCAAGTAGGTATCCTTCTTGGAAGCAAGGTGATACAATGTCTACAACAAAGGGGTGGGGGGCTAGAGTCTGGAAGACTCATCTTCCTGTTTAAATCTGGCCTCACTTACTCGCTGTGTGACCCTGGATAAGTCACTGTTTGCTTCAGTTTTCTCATCTGTAAAATGAGCTGCAGAAAGAAATGACAAATCATTCCAGTATCTTTGCCTAGAAAACCTCGAATGGGGTTGCAAAGAGTCAGACAGAATTGAAAAACAGCTGTACAACAAAGTATCCTAGCACTGGGTTCTAAGCAGCCTAGAGTAGTGCCAAAGCCCCACTGTAACATTCCGTCTTCTCTAGGACCTCCCGGGGTGTCAGTTTAGGCTCTGAGCAACCAAGTAGAACTTCATGCACATAATAGGTACTTAAAGATTTACTGACTCAAGTTCAGGATGAAATTCATTTCTGGGCTTGCTAAGGTGGCAGTTAATCCGTGCCTCAAACAGTTGTCAATGAAGAAAGCTGAAACACCTATTTGGATTAATTTCTTTCCTTTAAAATCGTACACATCTTGTTACCTTCCTGCCCTCCACTGGCACTGACTTCCTTTGCTGCAAGGACAACAGAACTTTACACTGGAGGAGAATCCAGCTTTTCTGGACTTCTTCCCCAAGACTTCTTGTTAGGTCCTTTTCACCAGTGACCTCTGCTTGCTGAAACTGGGGTTTTTTCCCAGTTCATTTTCTGTAACTAAATGGCAAAGTGGATACCAGTAGGAGCTGACATTTACAGAACACTCACCTGTGTTCCAGATACTTTGACAAGCCTCTTACGATCTTCATTTCATTTGAGTTGAACTCAGGTCTTCTTTACTCGAGGGGCGGCATTCTATCCACTGCATCACCTCGAACTCTGGGATAGAGTGCTGAACCCGGAGCCAGGAAGCCTGTAGTTCAAGCTGACCTCAGACACTTATTAGCTGTGAGACCCTGGGCAAGCCACGTAACCACTGTCTGCCTCAGTTACCTCATCTGTGAAATGGGGATAATCAGAGCACCTCATTATCACTGCTTAACACGGTGCCTGGTGTTTAATAAATACTTATTGACCATCTCCTAGGCTTGTCACAAGGACTGAACGAGATAATATTTGGAAAGCATTTTGCAAACTTTAAAGTTTTGTTTAGTTGTTGTTGTTATTAATCTTTTTTTTTCTTTTTGGAGGGTTGAAAGCAGGACAATTGGGGTTAAGTGACTTGCCCAAGGTCACACGACTAGTAAGTGTTAAGTGTCTGAGGCTGGGTTTGAACTCAGGTCCTCCTGACTCCAGGGCCAGTGCTCTCTTCACTGTACCACCCAGCCACCCCTGTTATTAGCCTTATTAACTCTTCCCTTTCCTTACCTGAGACTGCTGAGTGCCATCACTATATGGTCACTTTCATCAAGAGTTTTCATTCACTTTGGAATTATCAACAAATTCTTCCCTGTTAATAAACATCTCTCATCTCTTAGAAGCAAATTAGCTCTTTCGGGTCACTTGGATGTACAGCCAAAGGCTGACTCACCTCTAATGGAAGATTTATTTACTCCCTTGGCAGAGATAGAATCTGTCTCTGTTAATCCACTGAGGAAGAGTCTCTTTTGCTTTGGGAAACTGCCTTCATCTCACCTGTGGTGGAATTTCTTTCCTCTTATCTCTTGTTAACTTGAACTTCCACGTTGGGTACAGATACCAGGACAAATTGAGAAGAATCAAAGTCAGAACTATTCTAGGAAAGAGGGAAGGCTGACTCTATCTATGGGGGGTACCCAGAGTTGTGTGAAGAACAGGATCCAGAATCCAGGTGTGCCTTTGCTTCCCTGCTGGTGACCTCTCTCTGGCTGCTTAACTTGATCACTCACTAATGCTTTCCCTTGACTCTCCTCTCAGGAGTTTCTGACTCAGATACCCTTTGTTCTTTACTCGGACTGCTGCTCCCATCCTCTGCTTTCTTCTGGGTTAAATGCCATAGGCTTTTGAATTGGAAAGGACCTTGAAGACCATATCATTCATATCTTAATTTACAGATTATAGGGTCATAGGGCAGCTATGTGGTACAGTGAATAGGGTGCTGTGCCTGAAGTTAGGAAGACCCATCTTCCTGAGTTAAAATCTGACTTCAGATACTTATTAGCTATGTGACTCTGGGCACTTAACCCTGTTTGCCTCAATTTTCTCATCTGTGAAATGAGCTAGAGAAGGAAATGGCAAACCATCCCAGTATTGCTGCCAAGAAAAATGCAAATGGGGTCATGAAGAGTCGCAACTGAAGAAACTGAACAACAGGGTCATAGTAACATAGATCTAGAGGCAGAAAGGACCTCAGAGTCAAACTCCTTATTTATTTTATTTTATTTTATATTTTATATTTTTAATTTTTTTTAAACTCCTTATTTTATACCAGAGAAAGCTGAGAGGAGAAATTCCTGGCCCAACATCACACTGGTAGGAAAGTATCAAGGTGGGATTTGAATTCAGGTCCTGTGACTCCCAATGCAACACTCTTTCCACCATACTGATTGCCTGCTCTTTTGGGTTTTTTCCTGCCCAAAGACAATTCCTGGTTGCCCCTTGCCTGGTGGTTCCTCATGGTCTTATTCTTGACATTGGATTTTACTGGGTCACGCTGACTCAATAGAAAGAGCACTGTCCTCATCCATAAACAACAGAGAATAAACAAACAATAAAACAGTTGCTGAAACCAGGACTTACAACATGGAATTGACACCATGTGAATGTTCCCGATAATCCGACATTTTCATCAAAACTGCTATCATGTGATCTAAAAACCTGGATTTGACACAATGATTGAAACTGATTACTCTTCAGCTAAGGGAACTCAAACTATGGGGAGATGAAGTGGAAGTGGCACCCAAATTAAATGCCAAACCCCCAAGTCCAGAGCATTTTTCAGTGGTTTTCTTTGATGTATTTCTCTCTTCTGTACAGTTTGTGTATGTCTGTTGATATGCATGGTGGAGTCCAAAGTCTGCAAGAATGCTGAAAGCCAGGAAAAGGAGATGGCAATTTCTAAAAACACTGAACATTAATGGATTTTCAAACAGCAAAAAGTCTGTGAATTTTGACAATTAGAAAAGAACGTGTAATATAATTCTGGTGCTTTGAAGGAAGGTTCTTATAATTAGGGTGATTTAAATATTTATGTTGTGTATTTCAAGGAAGAGTATTCATTTTTGTTTTCTGTTTATATAAGTGGCATTTAATTATGTACTTGTATAAATGAACTGTACACAACAGAATATTCTGTGAAAGCAGTGGATTGCTATGTCACTCAGGTGACAGACACCTGGAGAAACACTGGCTTTGTGACTCACAGGAGGGGGCAGACCTGTGTCTGACTCATCTAGGCATGTGCTTTTCCTGTTTCTGGAAGTTAACAAGACAACAGGACATGCCACTCACCTACTGAATGTGGAACACTTTTACGAAGGACTTGCCTTAGGATACACACAGTTTCCTGCCACTGTACATGCCTAAATGGGTCTGGGCATCCTTTCTATGTCTTCATAGTCTTCTTGTGCATGATCTGTGATGACCTTCACATCCTTTATTTCTAAGGTGTCTATGGATTGTTTTTATTCCATTCTTTGACACCTGATTTTGAAGCCAACGAGACTTTTTTTTAAAGGTTTTATTGAAGGCAGAATGGTACAGTATAGAAGACCTCTAGCTCTAGAATTGGAGAAGCTGGATTCAATTCCCCTATCTGATCTTGGGATGTATTTTACTTTGGCCAAGTCAGGTAGCTTCCATGGACCTCATCTATAAAATGAAGGACTTGGACCAGATGGTATCTGACATTCCTTCTGACTCTATAAGATGATAGCCCTTTTTGCTTTTTCAAATCCTTGTCACTTGTCAATCATACTCCCCCCCCAAGCCAAACCAATATATTGATCATGTCATGTTATATATGTATCATTCTATGTCACTTCTGTGAGAAGCAAAGAATATTCATCACTAGATCTTTGCAACTGGGGATTAGTCATGCCATTCATCTCACTTCTAGTGGTCTTTAATGCTGTTTTCCTTTACATTAATGTAGTTACTATCTATATCCAGCTCTTGGTTATTCTTCACCAGTGCATGTACATGTTCCCATAATTTTCTGAATTTTTTGTTTTTGTCCTTTCTTATGATTTGGGTACACTGAAGGCTTTTTTGTTGTTTTTTAGACTCCTTGGGGTCATATGGATAGTAGTGGTATTGCTGGACTAAAAGTTGTGAAAATTCAGAGGCTTCTCTCGCAGAATTCCAAATCCAGGCAGTGCATATTAACCAAGGTGCTTAAGTCTACACCTTACATCAGATAGCCAGAAAATGAGAGAATCTTCCAGCTGGAAAAGACCTTGCAAATCTCAAATCCAATCCCTTCACTTTTTAGGTGAGAAAGTGTGTCTTCTGACCTGGTCCAGAAGGGACTGAACCTCTAGTCTAGTAAACAATTTTCCATTCTCTCTTTCTATTATGTTTACTCCTAGAATTCTCAGACTTATACTTTGAGGAACATTAGATTGCCCATTATGGGGCCACCTTTGACTGATCCAATAGGAGTCCAGTTTACTAAATTGAAGGGAATACTGTTTGATACATCAATTTAAGTCAAATTTTCCTTAAAATTCAGTCTTATAAAATAATCTCCTATGGATAAATTGCTTATAATTAATGGCTAATTTTATTATATAATAATCTTGTACTATTTTTACCTTTGTGATTTGATGTTTTTTTAAATCAGTTGAAATATTTTAATGAAAATCCTTTTGTTGCCTTTATGTCTTGAGGTCTTAGTAAAGGGGATTGTTTGCAATTCAGAAAGAAATAATAAAAAACAACATGGAAGCAACTGGTCTCACTCTCTCTTGCTCTGCCAACCCGCCTCCTATGCTTTTTGGTTATTATGTTAGTTGGTCATGATGGAGAATTACAGGATATTAACCACAAGGCTATATTTTCTGTTTTCCTCTTAGAAATTAGATACTACATAACCCTTCAGCCTCTTGGATAACTATGTTACTGGGATAAAGTATTCATACAATATACTTACAGATGCCCTGTGATCAGTTTTAAGTAGCAACTATATTTCTCTCTTTAGAAAAAAAACACAGATTGAAATTTGGTTTAGCAATTAGACATTAAACCTATGATTATTGGATTTTGATGGTGGGTCATAGAAAATCATTTCTTATATCTGTCCTATCCTTTCAATTAATAAAGTTATTTCCTCCCCCTCTATTATTGATTACATACACATATCAAGTTTCGTATTTACTAGCAAAATATTCACATACCCCCTTTTAAACAAGTTTGCTGCTCTTGACATAGAAAGAATTGGGCTTGTCAATTTTGTAGTCACTTTCTGACCAGAAAATATGTCATCTGCATTGTCTATCTCATATCCAGATATTCTTAGAAACTAGCAAAAGAGGAATGGAGGGTGGCTTATGTTCCAATCACTTTAGAGAAAGGGAGAGGGACAAACTCTGTGGAAAACAGAAGCACACTCATTTTTAATGCCTGAATGTGGAATTTGGGACATGATAGTTTGCAAAGTGCTTTAAAATACTACCTTTAAAATACTATTTATCCTCACAATAACCCTTTAAGGAAAGTACTATTATTATTCCCATTTTACAGGTAAGGATCTGGTTCAGGCTACATTGGGGAGTTGAGAGCTGCAAGTTTTAAACCTCTACATTACATGATGTCTCTCTAAACAATCAGGTCAAAACAGAGGGTGCAAGGAAGAATATTCACAGTGTCTCATGTGACCCAGTAACTACTTTTCTTTTTGGTGTGAAGGAAGAAAATTGGGGTTAAGGGACTTGCTCAGTGTCACACAGATAGTGTTTAAGACTGGATTTGAACTCAGGTCCTCCTGACTCTAGAGATGGTACTCTATCCACTGTATCCACTGTGCCACCTAGCTGCCCCATCACCCTTCATTTACAAGGAGGACCAATGATATCATGACTGATATATTAACTAAGGACATTTATCCTTAAAAAAAATTTATCTTTAAAAAAGTCACCAATAAATATCCCTGTATACTGGGGGGAAGGGTATTGTCATGTTATGACAGTACTAGAAAAGAATTTTCCATGGGTTTGGAAATATAAAGGGCACAAAAATGCTTAAATATAATTTCTCATTAGGGAAAAAATTCCAAATTCATCTACCACATCAATTGAAGGATAATTAACCTTTAAGCCAAAGTAGCAAGGTTATTCACATTAACCTTTCAGTGGAGTGGAAACAAAAATAGGGCAGTGGGACGCAAAGTTTATCATTCAGAGAAAATAGCATCTAGGGACTGGCTGACATTATAGTTTCTTTCACAAGATCAAAGATTTACAGTTGGAAGGGACCTTGCAGACTACCTGGTCCAACTTCCTCATTTGATAGATGAGGAAATTAAGGCCCTATGAAAGAATGTGACTTGCTCAAGGTAAGTTGTCAGACCTTGCATGTAAAGCCAGGTCCTCTTCCTCTTCCTCTGGATAAAATGCTCTTGCTATTATACCAGGAGCAGCTAGGTGGCACCATAGTGGATAGAGTGCTGGGGCTGGAGTCAGGAAGACTCATCTTCCTGATTTCAAATTCTCTCTCAGAGACTTACTTAACTGCGTGATCCTGGGCAAGTCACTTCACCCTGTTTCCCTCAGTTTTCTCATCTATAAAATAATCTAGAGAAGGAAAAAGCCAGACATTCCAATATCTTTTCCAAGAAAGCCCTAAATGGAATCATGAAGAATCACACATAACTGAATTGAACTGACTCATTAGAAATGACTAAAATATGTATAATTTTGACAATTGAGAGGGTAGGTTTTGGGACTCTGAAAAATTTACTGATGAAAAAGAGCACATTTTTCAACCGTCTTCGATAGTAGCCTAGTACAGTGCCTGGGACACAGTAGGTACTTCATCAATGCTTGTTGACTGATTGATAAATAAGGTGATTATCCATTCTTTTTCTGAATCATTCACTGCTGAAATTCCATGAGTCCTGAAATTTTTTTTTCCAGAGGAAGCATTCATTCTATCTGCTTCTTCCTTTCTATCCTTTAAAAAATCCTTTTCTCAATGACTCATCCATACCCTAGCATCAATTTATGGTCCACTAACCTAATAAATTTTAGGCAATGCAATAGAGGGAAAAAGAAAAGAGTCCTGGATTTGGAGTCAAAGGATCTAGGTTAAAATCCTGACTCTGCTACTTATTATCTGTGTGACTGTGGAAAGGTCACTTTCCTATTCTGGGCTTTGGTTTCCTCCTTTGTAATTAAGCAATCAATTAAGTAAGCATTTATTAAGCAAGACAAATGGTCTAGAGGTCACAATGGATAGAGTGCCAGGCCTAGAGTCAGGAAGACTCATCTTTCTGAGTTCAAATCTGACCTCAGATACTTATTAGTTGTGTTACCCTGGGCAAATCACTTAACCCCATTTGCCTCAGTTTCTTCATCTGTAAAATAAACTGAAGAAGGAAATGGTGAACCACTCCACTATCTTTGCCAAAAAAAATTAAAAAACAAATCCCAAAACCCCAAATGGGGTCAAGAAGAGTTAGACCTGAGTGACATGACTAAACAGTGGTCTAGGGAAACAAAGACAAGGCACCTCCCGCCCTCAAGAAGCTTATGGTCTATTCAAAGAGACAACATGTACATGCAAGTGAAGACAAAATAAACTGTAAATAAATACAGGGTAATTTGAGGAGAAAGTAATAACAGATTGGGAAGGGGAGCTCATGAAATGACTCATTTATGGAGGTTAGAATAAACGAACTCTAAGGTCTTTCCCAACTCTAAATCTATGGTCTTTTGATTAGAGACATCTTGAAGCCCCTAAGAAGCTATAGTAGGGAATAAAACCAGAAAAGACTTATGCCTATCTCAAGCCCATCACCAACAATGGTGGCAGAGGGGTCTCATTGCTATAGCTATGTGTATCTCTTGTTGCTGAAAAGTATAGATCCACCAATTCTAGCATCCCTGAAATACTAGGACATGTAGCTCAGTCATCAAATGTACTCCAGCTAGATCTGGCTTAACAGCATTCCAACCTCAAAAGCTGCTGGGATATCTCCTAGTTTGCTCACCTTTACTCACAGGAGACACTGGGACACCTTTCTTGCTTTGCTTGGGGAGACCACAGACCTCTGATTGCATCTCTGAGAGGGACACTTTCAGTATCATTTTGTTCAATTATTGTCAGGAAGCACGGAGCTAGAAAGTACCAGCTGCTTCACTCTCTCCAAACATTGAGTAGGAACATATTGTACTTTCATGCTTCACCTCAGTCCCCAAGAGAAGACAGTACCTTGTGGTAAGAATATTTTTGCTATAGTAGACTGACTCGGGCCTTGGAAACCAAAGATGAAAGCATAAAATAATGCTGTCCAGAGAATGTGAATGGCAAAGTGCCAATGTAAAGGGATGCCACCATGTTTTGGGGGCCACACCTACACATTGGCTCTCATATAACTCAGCATAAAAATCAAGACATCTTGATAAATGTTGGAGCAAAGGAGAAGACAGACTGGTTTGTCAGCAAGTGCCGAGTCCAAAATACTTCCCTGAGTTCTTCATTCTATGTCTGGCATCTGATTCTGGTTTACTAAAATCATTCAGATTTGATGATACAAATTAAGGATTAGGTGATACAGTGGGTAGAGCAGAGTCACTGGAGTTAGGGTAACCTGAGTTCAAATCCAGATGCATAACTTCTCTATGTCTCAGTTTCCTCAACTGTAATATGAGGATAATAATAGAACCTACCCCCCAGGTTACTGTAAAGACCAAATGAGATATTTTAAATATCTTAATACAGTGCCTTGACATAGTTGGTGCTTCATAAATAGTTGTTTCCCTTCCTCCTTTTTCTCTATGCCTTAGTCTCCTCATCTAAAAATGAGGAGATTGGACTCAATGGCCACTAATATCCCATATAGCTTTGTAAAGATTAATAATAATAATAATAATAATAATAATAAATATTTAGCATTTATATAGAACTTTAACATTTGAAAGGTTTTTACATGTTGTTTGACCATACAAGAATCCTGCAAGGTAGGCACTATTCTTATTCACATTTTATAGGGGGGAAACTGAGGCTGAATGACATTAAATGACTTGCCACAGTTACATAACTTGTAGGTATTAAAGGCAGAATTTGAACTCAGGTCTTTCTGTCTTTAAGTCCAATAGTACAGCAGCTACTTGCATTTTATCCTGTGATTCTGGTCTTTACTGAGTCCCAGAAAATTATTTCAGCTTGTTGTTGACTATGATCTTTTCCTTTCAAAAACCTTAGAAATATGTAGGAAGAGTGTTACTTTTTAAAAAGAGTTGGGAAACTACGTATTCAAATACTTTAAAAACTTCAAAATATGTAATGGCAAATACTGGAAGCAACCTAAATATTTGACAACAAGGGAAAGCTCAAATATTTTATGGAACAAAATGGAATGGAATAGGGTTATAGAGGTAGGGTATACTTTGGACAGCTCCTAGTATAAACATTAAGAATAACAGAAGAAAAACAAGGAAATTTGGAAAGACCTTTACGAGTTATTGCAAAGTGGGGGAAGGGGGGACAGAACCAAAATAACTGGAGAATGCTCTAAGATTGTGAAGTATAAGAGGAAAAGTAAATGAGAATTGAATAAAGGATCCCGACAGGACCTTAAGTGGTAAGACTAAAAAGTGATATGTTATACATTGATATTACTAGTGATGCTGAAATAAATAGTAGTAGTTAGGATGAAGTAAATAATTATTGAACAGGTTTTGTTATATTTATGCTCAAGGTTAAATTTTGAATAAAGGATTTGATTTTTAAAAAGTACTACCTAAGGGGAGGGAGGAGGTCATCCTGCTGCTGAGAGACTGACTGAGGAGAAAAGGAATGGCAAAACTGAGGTTCTGGCTGCCCTGGTCAGTATCGCTTGGTAGAATGGGGTCCTAACCTTTTTTGGTTAGGCCTGATCAGGATTTCTGTTAAGAAGGGCTATGGAATCAGTGTACATTTGTTCAGTCTTAACCCCTAGCAAATGGAGGGTATAGTATTCCAAAAGACATTCAAGAAAGACTACATTTGAATGAGCATCAAACAGGACTCAGTGAATTTTCAAGGACTCACTATTTTCAAGTTTCACATCTTTATCCACAAGAGCAGCTATCACACTCCAGGTGGTATCTCTACCCAGATGAGTGATTTTTCTGCTGTGAATAAAAGGTGAAGGACCATTTTCTGGAATTTTCCTGGAAATTCTCGGGTCCCTCACTTTGCATTAACTCGTAAAGGTCTTTCCAAATCTTTCCTTCTGTTTGTCATGCTTGATTTCATTATGCTTAAACTAGGAGCTCTCCAAGGTACACTCCAACTCTATGATCCTTTTCCCTTCCATTCTTGTGTCATAAAATATGTAACTCTTCTCTTCAAATTTATCAAATCATTGTTCTCTTAATGGCCTCAAGCTTTCTCCATCTTTAATCCATCTTACAATATCAGTATTCTATCAGGGTTGTTCTATAGTGGTGAGTCATGGAACACTAACGTCTCTGAAGACTTGAAAATTATTCTGCTCCAGAAGGCAATGGAGAAGCCCATAGTTGGGGTGAGCATGCTACATCATGTTGCAAATGAAAGATTAGAAAAGGAAATTGGGGTAAAGGATACCATCAAATAACTGTATGAAAGGGAAGAAATGGACTTGTTATATGAGGCAAGTGGGGGATAACTAATTGCCAGCTCAGATGTTTCATTGGTATCCTCTCAATTGGAGGAGCAAGCAAAGAAGACCCCTCAACACTTTCAGCAAACCTCTGTGGAGAGTTTATGAGGAGAGTCACCTAGGATGAATAGGTATGGATGAGGTTATTTACATCTCTGTAGATAATGCCCACATGAATGGGAATCATGGATCTATTTGAGTTCCAGTGCTTCCATCCAGTTTCCTATGCTAAGTGGCAAGAATTAAGCAAGTTATGAATGCTAATTGGGGTGAAAAAAAGATGCTTCTCAAAAATAAAATGCTAACTTTGTGTTATAAAATATAAGCTCCCTTTCCACAGAAGAGAACAGTACGAATCTCCCTGTCACTTTAATTCATGCAAATCATTCCCAGTAACTAAGATTTTCCTGGAAATGCTTTCACTTCAGGCTCTTTCCCTGATTCTCTTTCTTCACTTTGGCAATTGCAATGACCTTAATTCAAATACATAAAACCATTAAGGATGTAATTTATTTTTGGTATTGATCTCAAGAAATTGAGCAGCTACATAGATGTTCCAAGCACACTATTTCTGCAGTACCCTTCCCCTTAACATCAATTTAGAATATTCTAGAAGAAAGAACAACTACACTTAAAATCCTCATTGATATTCCACACTAAGATTCCATGATTCATCTTGCTCAAGACAGAAAATGTATGCTTAATATTAAACAGTCACTTTATTCACCCCCACAAACTCAAAAACCTTTTAATAGCTTAACTGTATATTGCTTACCAATTTAAACAATTTGCATACATGTACAGAAGGTTTGCCTGGGCCAAGTTACTACATACCTAGCATGTGCTAGGCAATGTGCTAAGAGTTGGGGATACAATGATATACATGTATATACATATATCTATATACACACACATGTGCATATAGAGAGACATTATAAATAAGGAGAAAGAAAGGAGAAAGAAGAGAGAAGACAGAGAGAAAGAAGGAGGGAGAAAGAGAAAGGGAGAGAGAGAGAGGAAAAGAGAGGGGGGAAAAGAGAGAGAAAGAGAGGGGGGTAGGGAGAGAGAGAGGATAAATTGAGGATAATCTTAGACTGGGAGAAGGCACTAAGATTAAGCATGTTAAGAAAGGTTTCTTGAAGAAGGTGAGGCTTTATCTGAGACTTGAAGGGAAGTCAGGAGGCTGAGATGAGAAGCGAGAGTATTCTAGGCATGAGACACAATCAGTGAAAATGCCAGGAGTTGAGAGATGACTGTAATTTGCCAGGAATGGCAAAGAGGCCAGAGGCTCTGGAAGATCATGAGAAATAAGATGAAAGAAGAAAGAAGACTGGAAAGGTAGGAATGAGTCAGGTTATGAAGGACTTTAAAAGTCAACCCAATTATTTCATATTTTATACTGAGGCAATAGCCATTAGCATAGATTGAAAGCAGATGGGGAAGGATGGAGAAGGAGACATGATCAGACTTGAAGCAAAAAAATTAAAAAAACAAACTCAGTGGACTTATAGGCAGAGGACTTAGGTGCTAATCCTAGCCCAACAAATGATCACACGTGACCTTGGAGGAATCATTTGCCTTCTCCTATACCTCATTTGGGCAGCTAGGTGACACAGTGGAGAGAGTGCTGAGTCTGGAGTTAGAAAGACCTGCTCTGCACTTTAGTCTTAGGGAATTGCTTGGGGTTCTAAGAGATTAAGTCAGAGGTGGGGAACCTGTGGCCTTGAGGCCACATGTACCCTTCTAGTCCTTGAGTGTGGCCTTTTGATCCAGTCCAAGATCCTTGTATTAGGGGGATTTGTTCTATGAAGTTTGGATTCGGTCTAAGGGTCACACTTGAGGACCTAGAGGGCTAAAAGTGGCCTAAAGGCACAGGTTCCCCACCCCTGGGTTAAGTGATTTACCTAGGATCATATACCCCAGATGTGTTAGTGATAAGACTCAAACCCAGATCTTCCTCCCTAACTCATAGACTGCCTTCCCATTCACTCTGACATCCTTCCTCATGGTTACTGTAATTTCTATCAATTTACTTGGCATGCTTAGGAAATGGCAGTCTTCAATCCATATGTGTGTTTCTCTATACCTCAAAAATTAAACTTCAAATGCCATAATTCACTATAACATTTGTACTGTGGCTGCTTGACTTACACACATTATACAACAGACTATGTATACTAAGTGCTTTATTTCGTCCAAATCCCCTAATTGCAAAATCCCTAAAGTTAATAAACCTAATCAAATGATCAGGCCCCTAGTGAGTATAAGGTCAGTCTAATACTGAACCAAGACAATCTTCTGTTAGCACTAAGAGAATTAGAAGCCCAAGGTGGACTCAAAAGCCCCCCAAATATTAGAGTTCTTTGGGATCAAGAACTCTCATGCTCATGACAAGTGGATCTTTCTACCTGACCTGCCCCTGAAACCTCCTAAATGTGTTGTCTCCCTCTATTATAATGTGAGTTCCTTGAGAGTATGAACTGGTTTGTTTAAATCCCCATGGCTTAACACAATACTTCATGCATAATAAGTGCCCCAAAATGTTTTCTTCTTCATTCAGTCTGGAGGAAATGAACTTATTTACACCATCTCAATTCAATTCAACTAGTATTTATTAAGCACTTGATATATATAACATATGTGTATGTATGTATGTATGTTTGTTTATATGTATCCCACACTAGGTACTGTGGATACAATGGTAACAGCCTAAAAACAGCCCCTGCTTTCAAGAAGCTCACACCATGTTGGGGAGTAGGTCTGTTGCTCCCTACATTTCGCAACAGGAGAAACATGGGCATGTTCACACAGGGCCTGGACACTCATTTATGGACAATTTCAGTCATGAGAACACTAGGGTTCTTCTCCCAGCTTCCTGAACTGGGAAAACAAGAGTGTGAAAACTGAGAGGAAAGAAGGTGCCATGAATCACAACAGCAATAAGTTATTGGATCTTCTTTTCCCATGTGGTGGTGTTGAATCCAAATGAAATGTTACTAATGTCTGTGGGCAGGATATGTACTCTCTAAGACAATGGCCTTTTAATGCTAAATAGTATCACTGCAACACACAAATTACTAAACAGAACCAGGGTGAATAAATACAGTTCTTCCTCTCCACCCCCACAAAAGCATCTTTCTATCAAAGATAACAAGACAAGTGTCAAGACCAGAGGAAAGCTGGTTAAGAGTGAAGCCTTTGATCTGAAATCCAGGGAGCACATTTATAATCCTGGGAAGCACCAAGGATAAAGCTGTAACAGAATCCCCAACTACTGCTTAATTCATTAAGACAGAACTGCTCAGCTGGGCTGACAGGACCATAAAATAGTGGGAACATTAGGAGCTGTTACACACCCTACCCCACCCCCACCTCCTGAGCCTAGCAAACAGCAGTCAAACAAAGAACCCAGCTGGTGAAGACAAGGAGAACCAAAGCTGCTTATTTCTGAGGAATACTAAAGGTGAAGGGTATTGCATCTAGACATTCCTGCAACCATCTCCCTCTCTCCTGCTATTACCTGGGAGAATATGGGGCATCTGAGATACTAGTGTATTTATAGTCCTTTCTCTGGTGTCTACCCTGACTTACCCACCTCACCCAGGCCCCTGCTTGGCTATTGTCCTTTGTTCTCGAAGAGGACCAAAATGACATCACTAGAGTCAAGTTACAGTGTGTCTGACTGTGATTGATCAGAGCAATATGAGCTGCCAACGTTCTGCCACAGGTCAGCTACAAATAGCCCATGTGAACATTTGGGGTGGATCCTCTAAATCTGCACATCTTGCATTTCTTTGGAGCTACTACAATTCTGCTTTGCTCGTATGGTACAGCACCTTCTCTGATGAAGACAGAGCATGCTGTGCCAGTGTCTCCTATGTCTCACAATCAATTCCAGAGTTCTTAAGAAAGACCTTGAGAGTATCCCCAAATTGCTTCTTCTGACCATCATGTGAACATTTGCCCTGTGCGAGTTCTCCATAAAATAGTCTTTTGGGCAAGCATACATTTGGCATTCAAACAATGTGGCCAGCCCATCAAAGTTGGACCCTCTGTCCCTACCCCAACTAAAACTGCATGCTGATATAGTGGGGTCAACCACAATTCAACAAGCATTTGTTAAATGCTTGCTATGTTCCAGGAACCTCACGGGCCAAGTGTGAGAAATATACATACGAGTAGAAATAGTCCTGGCTCTCAAGGGTCTTGAATGGGGCACCTAGGTGGTACAGTGGAAGGAGTACTGGGTCTGGAGACAGGAAAACCTGAGTTCAAATCCAGCTTCAGACTCTTACTAGCTCTGTGACCCTGAGCAAGTCACTTAACTGCTCCCTATCAAAGTTTCCTCATCCAATTAGGTAGAGGATAAACAGATGTCGTGCTCAGCCAGAGGAGCCAGTAAGTACATTTTTGATCAGATATGTCTATCAGTGATGGTGAGTAAAGATAATTGGGGAGAATATGGGTCTAAAGGCCAGGTGAGGCTCAGATGAATTATCTAGACATTCCATAGGGTTGGAGCTCCTGGCTTTTCCATCCTTGTGCCTTCCTTGGGGTCTGTGTGTTTCCAGGGGTCCACGTGGGGCCAGGTGCTCTGGGTGGCTAATAGCAAGCATCACACTTTAGCTTGGAGTTGTTGATCTGATCACACCAGCTTCCTTCTCATCATCTCCAGGGAAGAAAGCAAGGAAGAAAGATTGGAAAGCAGCAGCTATGCCTGCTTACCATAGAATTGTAACCATGTCATGTTAAACACCCTGAAAGGTGCTAAGCTGGGAGGAGTGATTCCAAGTGATGAATGCTCCATGTCAGAATGTAGAGGGAGATGCTGGTGAATAGGCCATGAAAGGTCTATAAGGTATGTGTTTCTCACATAGCATCTGGTGCAGCAATGTTGGTAGCCCCAGGCTCGAGACAAGAGAAAAGAGGATGACCTTTCCTGGGGTAAAACCATATTGGGCCTACCACGGTGCACATTTTCAGCATGACTGCCCTTGGTGATCTAATCTGATGGTACAAGCAATGTGAGTGAGCATCACTCTGTTAGGAGGTCAGAACAATGCACCTCTCCTATAGGAGGCTCAAAGAAGTAGATCCCCAAAGAAGAACATCTGCATGGTAGACAGTCTACCGTGAATTATGTTACTGGGTTTCTGTTTGTGGCTATATTATGATGTATGGATTAGTTCTTGATTGAGACAAAAATGTACTGAAATTATTATTTCTGTGAAAATATTGACTAAGAGCAAACTCCTGCTACAACATTCAATTTGTCCATGCTTATGAAATTTAAGAAAGCTAAACTTTATTGGAAAGCATGTTGATCAAGAAGATTAGTGTTTAAATAAATTATAATAAGTGATGACAGAAGGGTAAATACAGTCTTCATAAAATAGTATTATAATAACTGTTCCATTACTATGAAGTTTAGCATTTTTACCCCTAAGAACATAGAATCCAAGGATTTCAGACCTGTAAGAGAACTGAATAGCCATTTTAGAACAATCCATCCTGGAAAAGGAATCCCTGTTATAACACAACCCAACAAATGATTATCTAGTCTCTGTCTGAAGAGCTCTAATTAAGGAGAACCCACCACCTCCCACCTTTAGACAGGCTTCATTGTTAAGAAATGTGACCTGACATAAAATCTAAATATGCTTCATCATGTCACATCTTCCCTCTTCTCTCGGCTCATGTGGCTACATCCTAGTCCACCCCCTAATACTTGTTCAGTTGGACTACAATTTCTCCACTGGTAGGCATTTCTTCCATATTAGTGAGAATCAGATTCAGAATAGAATCCTGCCTTATTAGTTCTCTCACATTTTGAAGGAAGAAATGATCACTAAGATAAATCAAGAACTTATCAGCTTTTCTTCCTTTGGCAGAGTTAAAAGAGCTCCAGCAGATGGAGTCCTGCATCACCTCTGTAGCATGCCTCTGTGGCAGTTTCTTAGCAGTTTCCTAGACTCTCTATCTATGTCTTCCTTCTGTCCAGGTGGTCTGTAGTACACTACAAAGACAACTCACTTCTGTCTCTTCCTCATTTGACCTTCACCCAAACATGCTTTACCCCTCTGGTTTCAGGCTGTCCTCACATACCTGCTTCATAGACCTTCTTAACATACCATCAACCTCCAATCACATTTTACCTATCCTGTTTCTTTTGAATAAAATATGCCCATCCAGAAACATGGTCTAGTCATGGCTTTCAGCCCAATAAAAACAATAAAGTCAAATTTGCCTTCTTGTTTTGGGATCTCTAGTCTTTCTTGCTTATTATCTAAACTTTGGATAGTTTCATATAGGCATTGGAGGCTATGGATTTTACCACTCCTTTCTTGGATTTTTGTTTCCTAGGAATCTCTATTCCCATTTCTTCTTTATGGCTACTCTCTATAATATTTGACTTAGGGAATATGCATAAGCAACCTTTCCCCTTACGCATCCTTTTAAATTTAAAGTCTTTTCAATCAGGAGCAATTATGTGATGCAGAAGATAGAGTGCCAGCCCTGGAGTCAGGAAGACCTAAATTCAAATCTAGCCTCAGACTCTTACTAGCTGTGTGACCTTAGGCAACTCACTTAACCCCTGTTTGCCTCAATTTCCTCATCTGTAAAAGTCATAGTACCTACATCCCAGGGTTGTTGTGAGGATAAAGCAAGCTAATAATTAACATAGTGCATGGCACACAGTAAGCATTATATAAATGTTGGGGGGCTTAAATTAATCATATGAAAGGGTCCATCATTCAAATTAGTCTTGATTTCAGTTAGTCCAAATTAGTGAATATGTTTCTTTTTACACAAAATGTGTTTATAGCTAATTTTAAATAAATAGGTATATTCCTGTGAAGTTATATATAAACTAATTTTCCTTGAAAAATGGTTGAATAATAATAATAATAACTAGTGTGCATATGTGTATGTGTGTATGTATGTGTATGTGTGTATGTGTGTGTGTGCACATGCGTGTGTGTGTGTGTGTGTGTGTGTAAATTTTAAGGCTTGTAAAATGCTTGACATTATTTTATTTGATTCTCACAACAACCCTGCAGGGCAAGTGCTATTATCCCCATTTTACAGATGGCAAAGCTGTGGCTGAGGGCGGTAATGTGACTTGCCTAGGTTCATGCAACTAAGTAGTAGTACATGAAGGCAGGATTTGAACTCAGTTTCCTGACTTCAAATCCAGCTTTCTTCTTATTCTATCACTTAGCTGATTTCTAATTGCATTTTAAATGCATTTTTCTTCTCCCTTTTCTTCTCCCTTTTTCTTCTCCTCTTTTCTTCTCCCTTAAAGTAAATGCCACTGTGGATTCTTTTGTAAAGTGTAAAAATTCCACTTTAGGCAATCAATGATCAGGAAATCATTCTGCTGGAGCCCATCACAAACTTATTGCTACATGACCTCAAATGAGTCCACTATCTCCCTTACCAACTCACTATCTCATTCTTCACAATGGCTCTTCCAAATCTTCTCATTCTTCCTCCAACTTTCCATTGTTCCCCTCCCCCACTCTCTCAGCTGAGGACTTTATACCATATTTTACTGAAAAATGAAGACCATTCACAGAAAGCTCCCTCTTTGCCCTTCTTTCTCATCTCCCAGCACTCAGATGCCTTCTGCCATTCTCTCCTCCTTTGCCCTGGTCTCCCATGAAAAAGTGACCTTACTCCTTACCAAGGTTAACCCTTCTACTTCTTCAAGTGACCCTATTCTATTCCCTCTCTTCTAACGGACTGTCACTTTGTCGTTCCAATTCTTTCATTTGTTTTCAATCTCTCCCTCTCTACTTGGCTCCTTCTCTACTGCCTACAAACATGCCCATGTTTTTTTCCACATAAAAACTTCTCATTTGACCGTTCCATCCCTACTATCATCTTATACCTCTTCTGTTCATTGAGCTAAATGCCTTGTAAAAGCCATCAAAAATAGGTGCCTCCATTTTTTTCTTCTTAGCCCTTTACAATCAGCTTCTGAACTTAACCCACTGAAACTACTCTCTCCAAAGTTATTAATGATCGTTTAGTTGACAAATTCAATGGCCTTTTCTCAGTCCTCATTATCTCCAATGTCTCCTTAGTCTTTAACTCTGTTTTCACTTTCTCCTCCTTGATGATCTTTTCTTTCTAGGTTTTCTTACCACTATCTGACCACACCTTCTTGGTTTTCTTCTCTGGATCCTCCTCCAGATCACACCCTCTAAACATAGGTGTCCTTCAGGGTTCTGTCCTGGCTCCTCTTTTCTTCTCCCTTAATACTATTTCACTTGGTGTTCTCATTAGCTCCCATGATTTTAATTACCATCTCTATGCTGATGGTTCTCAGATCTACCTATTCTGATCCAAAATCTGATCTCCAGCGTCACATTTCTAACTGCCTTTCAAATATCTCTAACTGGATGCCCAGTAGTCATCTTGAGCTCATTATGTCCAAAACAGAACTCATTTATCTTTTCCCTACTGATAGGTCTGCGTACCTAAAGTCTCTCCTCACTCCAAACTATCCTCCTTTTAGTCACCAAAGTGATTTTCCTAAAGTGCAAGTCCAAACACATCACTCTCTTATACAATAAACTCAGTGGTCCCCTATTTTCCTCAGGATCAAATAAAAATTCTCTAGAGGTTTAGTATTCATAGTGTCTCATAATCTAGCTCCTTCCTACTTTTTCTTTTTTTTTTTTGCAGGGGGAAAGGTAGGGAAATTGGGGTTAAGTGACTTGCCCAAGGTCACACAGCTAATTTTGTGATAAGTGTCTGAGGCCAGATTTGAACTCAGGTCCTCCTGATTCCAAGGCCAGTGCTCTATTCACCACATCACCTAGCCACCCCAAGCTCCCTCCTCCTTTCCTGATTATCTTCCACCTTACTCACCAATATGTACCCTTCAGTCCCATGACAGAACTTTGCCTCCTGGCTAGTTCACAAACAAAACTTTCCATCTCTCCACTCCAGGCATCCTCTCTGGCTATTTATTCTTCATGCCTAGAATGTTCTCCCCCTCTGCTCTGCCTCCTGCCATCTCTGGATTCCTTTAAGTCCCAACTTAAATCCCACCTCCTACAGGAAACTTCTCCCATCCCCCCTTTAATTCTAGTACCTCCCCTCTGTTCATTATTTCCTATTTATCCTATTCATAGATCACTTCTCATATATTTGTTTGTATGTTGTCTCCCCCAATAGACTGTAAGCTCCTTGAGGGCAGAGGCCATCTTTTGTCTCTTTTTGTAGCCACAGAGCTTAGAGTGCTGCCTACCCCACCATAGGGACTAAATAAATATTCGTTTACGGATTGCCTAATACACAGCCTTTTCCCCAATTAATTTTCCTCTAATTCTGGATCATCATTGCTTACATTTGCTAAGACATGAAAGAATAAGCACATGCCAGCACTGGACTGATGGCTTTACAAATATGATTTCATTTGATTTTCTCAGTAATCCTGAGAGAGCTCTAAGGGCTATTATTATTCCCATTCTGCAGCTAAAGAAGCTGAAGCAAACCGAGTTACCTAACTTGAGAACAGTCACAGAGCTAACAAGTGTCTGAGGCTAGATTTCAGGTGAGGTCTTCTTAACTCCAAGCCCCAAGCTTTTCCCACTGCACCACTCAGGCACTTTGCTAAAGTTTCTTTCATCTGCATGAAATGCTAAAAAATAAAGTTGCATGAAGAGGCTTCAACATGTACTACCAGAGGAGGGTGGAGCATCAATGCTGAGGAGTTCACAGACCCATCAACTTGATATTCAAAGTGCCAACAAATAAATTGCCTGGATCAGCTGGCATTTTAAAACAGAAAAAGAAATGTATTAGTCAAAGGATTAATTAGGCAATATTTCAAAAATGATGTCTTAGTGAAATGTTTCTATTTGATACTTACAGAAGAATGACTTTACACCTTAAAATATCAGAGTTGGTCTTTTCCATCTCACCTTAATTTGTCCTTAGCCTCAAAGGATACATCTCCAGAAAATCAGATCAATACAACAGAGACTTGTGATGATGCATTATGATGTCTTCGCATTTCTTAGGTTATTCTTGAATCACATCATAGATGCCCATCTTTGCCTATGTCATTCGATTTATCTGCCATCTTTGAGTAACTAGGTGGTGCAGTGGATAGAGTATCAGACGTGGAGCCAAGAAGACTCATCTTCCCAAGTTCAAATCTGGCCTCAGACATTTACTAGCTGTGTGACCCTGGGCAAGTCACTCAACCCTATTTGCCTTAGTTTCTTCATATGTAAAGTGAGATGCAGAAAGAAATGGCAAACCACTTTGGGAAGCACCAAGAAAATCTCAACTGGGGTCATGGAGAGTTGGATGGACTGAAAAGCGACTGAACAATCAATCATCTTTGAGATGTAAAGCTGACATAAGCTTTTTATTTAACTTAGTTACTTCCTTCTCTTCCACTGTTTCGTTCTGTCCTCTTTAAAATATCACCCTTTGCTGATATCCCTGTTTTTAATCATCTTTCTCTTTCTAATGAATTATTTTGCATCTCTGAGCCCCATGCAAGGCTTTAGGTGCAGGGTTTCTTTGATGTCTATTTTATTTTATCAAGACTCATCTTTGGGTCAGTCAACTTGGATAATCTCAGCGTCTACTTCTGCTTTTCTTAGAACTTCAGGGTTAGCCTTTGCAAACAAAACACGATCATTCACAAAAAGCAAATATATCAAGTGTTCCTGGAAGAGAATCCATCTCAAACTTATTTGTATACACTGACCTTCACTTAGCACAGTGACTAATGCTTAAAATATGTATATATGTATATACATGTGTGTTTATACATACATACATGTATATACATATACGTATGTGTATATGTGTTCAGAGTGTCTTAGTGTAGTTTTACTCTATTAAATTTAATAGCTAAGCATAATGATTAAACTGTCATATCTTAAAGTTTCTTGGAACATCCTGAAGTAAAAGCAGTCCCTGCCCTCAAGGATCTTACATTCTAATGGGAGTACATAAAGTTGTTATGACACTTGAGCCTTTCACCCTATCAGTCCTCAGGATTAGAACTCTGCTTGGTGCCTGAAGCAGTCACTTAATGATAGGAAAAGCTTGATGGAGGAGCTGAAGATACCTGGATCTGGAGGCAGAAGACCAGGTTTTAAATCGTGGCTTTGCTCCTTTGTGCTGTACTACCTGTATGACCTTGGGCAAGTCACTTCACTTTTCTAAGCTTCTGTCTCTATAAAATAAAGTGGTTATATGAGATAGTCTCTGAGATCTCTTCCTGTTTCAAGTCTAATGAGTGTGCCCTATGAAATATGGTGGCTGTAGTCCCTTCGGCTCCATGCCATTGGTTGCTAGGACAGTGATTACTGGGGAGAACAGATCCTGGCTTCAAACAGCTCTTGGGCACAGCCTCAATTTTCCACTTTTGCTGAAGGCCAAGGTGACATTGATATTTAACAGAGAAACAGAGAAAGGGGAATGCCCTTCTACTTTTTTGCAGCACAAGTTCACAGGGCATTCAGGTAATTGATGACCAAATGTGAGTAAAAACCAAGCTGTTTCTCAAGATCCCCTGGAGAATTTATCAGGGGTACAATAGAAAGCGAGTTACACAATGTTTCGTTCCCAGGCTGGGGATTCTCAATCACTTTTTCTCAGTCTAAGAGTCACCAGTCTTATAAATTCATCCCACAGATTTGCTGCCTGAAATATATTACTCTTGCCTCCAAAAGAAATGGGGGTTGGAAATTACGGATGAAAATTATTAGAGCTTTCTCCAGCCACAAGTTATCCTTCCATCTCTTCATTACTACAGCTCGTCTGCTTCTCACAGCATTTACCACCTATGTATGGCTTTGTCTAGGAATTGACATTTGTAAGGTCACCTGGTCCAATCCCCTCATTTTCCAGACTAGAAACCTGACATCCACAAAGGTGAGATGAATGGGTGGCTAGGTGGAGTAGAGAATAAAGCACTGGCCCTGGAGTCAGGAGAACCTGAGTTCAACTCTGGACTCAGACACTTAACACTTACTAGCTGTGTGACCTTGGGCAAGTCACTTAACCCCAATTGCCCTGCCTTCTCCCCTCCAAAAAGCAAAAAAAAAGTGAGATGACTTTCTCTGGGTCACATAAAGCCAATGTTTGAACCCACATCTTAAGATTCTAAAAAAATTTTTTTTACTATAATCCACTATATCAGACAGTCTATGTTCCTTATCTTTTTAACTAGACTATAAACGGAGAGCCGATGCAATGCAGGACAGCTAGGACTGAGTGGGGAGTTCGGACATCCCATCTCAGATCCAGCTGGCTGTGGTTTGGCCATGTTCCATAAGTGGTCTCTCTGGGTTTCAGCAGCCACATCCACAAACATGAGCTTGGGTTCTTCCTGTTCTGACAATATTTGATCTTCCTTAAAGACAAATCCCTTTTAATTCATCTAGGCATCTCTTTTGTGGTTTGGTCATTTTCAGCCACGTCTGACTTTTTGTGACCCTATTAGGGGGTTTCTTGGCACTGATTCTGGAGTGATTGGCCATATCCTTCTCCAGCTTACCTTATAGATGAGCAAACCAAGGTAAACGGGGTGAAGTGACTTACTCAGGGTCACATAGCTAGTAAGTGTCCGAAGCTAGATTTGAATTGAGGAAGATGAGCCTTCCTGACTCCAGGCCCCAGCACTCTGTGCACTCTGGTGCCACCCAGCTGCCCCAGACATCATACACAGTGCATAATAATAGCTATCATTTTTATAGCCATGGCCTTGTGCTAAATATTACAAATAATATAAATATCTACTTTTATCCTCACAACAACTATGGGAGGGAAGTGTTACCTTTATTCCCATTTTACAGACAAGGAACTAAGGCAAACAGGTTAAGTGTCACACAACCAGTAAGTGTCTGCTGTTGGATTTGAACCCAAGTCTTCCTGATTCCAGGTCCAGTGCCCTATCCATTGAATCACCCAGTGCTCTAATACATGCTGCAGATAAAGGTTTATTGGACAGAGAACAATTCAAATTTTTACCTACAGGTCCAATATTGCACTTCCAAATGACTGACGGGATTAGATTTATTGAGTCCTTGGCAATCGTGGACACCACCCAGGGTGGTGACTACACTGGTGTCAGGCTGTTAGAAAGTGTCACTGTGCTAATGGATTCTTTGAACACTTGGTAAAGCTGTCTTACATTCACTTTGATTATTTCTGCCTGCAATTTAGCAACAGATCTCTGGACACATCTTCCCTCCCAGGCAAGCTACTCTTCAAAGCCATGTATTGTCAGGAAACCAAACTGCAAGGCCTGCTCAGATGACTAACACCCACACACCCACACACAACCACACACACACACACACACACACACACACATGCGCGAGCGCACACACCTATGGCAAAGCAGATAAAGCCAGGTCTACAAAAACATGAAGAAAAGCAGGGATAGGTTTCCCAAAATTGATTTTTTTTAGGCTAAATTATCTAAGTTGACTATCTACTCATTCTACCTTAATACTAGATGGTACAGGAGACATAGTTCTATGTCTGAAATCAGAAGATATGAGTTCAAATCCCACCTCAGATACTTATTACCGGGGACAAGTCATCTCAATTTACCTCAGTTACTTCAATAGAGATAATAAGAACACTGACACTCATCTGTCAACATGACTCAGCGTACCACAAAATCATGATCATCGGGTGTACAAAGGAATCACATCGACTAACCCCTTTATTTGCTTCTTGTTCAGCTTCTTCCACCTTATTAATCAATTTATTCCACTTTTTTATTATACAATCTATTCAACTTTTTTTATTTGCTTATTGGTAGAGATGTAAAACTCAAATAGAAATGATCCTTGTCACCACATATTGACTTAGAAAACCACAAATTAACATTATCTATGTTGTACTGTACTTTGATTTATTTTGTTAAATGATGCCTAATTACATTTTAGTCTGGTTTGGGCCACTCTGAGGAGTTTTACCACTTCATGAGGCCCAGGATCTTTGAGTCTGATAAGTCTGCTCTGAAGTGGGACATTCTGACCTTTAGTGTAAACTTTCTTAAGACTTCTGGTTTCATTCAGAGTGAAAATGTCAATTTTGATATAGTTTAGTTTTTCCCCAATATGTGTCTCTTACCTCTTTTGTTCGTAAAGAACCTCACCTTGGAAATATGTGGAAGCCTATGGGCCAGTTCTCAGAATCCTTTCTTTTAAATAATTGGAGGAGCTAAATTTCAATCAGAGTAAAGTGAAAATAATGATAGAGAGACAGACAGACAGACAGACAGATAGATGATAGATAGATAGATAGATAGATAAATAGATAGATAGATAGAAGGATGATAGACAGACAGACAGGTAGATAGATAGATGACAGACAGAAAGACAGACAGACAGATAGATAGACAGACAGATAGATAGATAGATAGATAGATAGATAGATGATAGACAGACAGACAGACAGGTAGGTAGATAGATAGATGACAGAGACAGACAGACAGACAGACAGATAGATAGATAGATAGATAGATAGATAGATAGATAGATAGATAGATAGATAGATGATAGACAGACAGACAGGTAGGTAGGTAGATAGATAGATAGATGACAGACAGACAGACAGATAGATAGATAGATAGATAGATGATAGACAGACAGATAGATAGAAAGATAGATGATAGACAGATGGATAGATATATGGATAGATATAGACATAGATAGATAGATATATTCATATCCACATTCATATATTCCCTAAAATTTATCCACAGAACCACTTGAAATATCCAGGGACCATAGGTAAAGAATCCCTGCTCTACTATTAGGAAACTTGTTTGTAATAGGTTAAAGGTATCACATATAAATGACCAAGAACTAAGTGAATGTTCATAGATGGTCTTGTGATTCTTACCAGTTTGTGCTCTTTTTAAATAATTCTGCCAAGGTAACTGAAGATGTAAAAGAAGGCCATCAAGAACAAAGGATCATATTGTATTTTTTCTTTTTCATGGGTTGCCATAGTTAGAGAATTCATCACCTAATGACTAACCTACTGAGAATAAGCATCTCTAAAATGAGCCATCTGTGAACTCAACCATGGGCTTTATTATCTGCATTGGAATATGGGTCAGTTCTATGAAGGGCCTTCTCAGGAGAATATTTTGCCGAATCATGGAATTCCAGAGTTGGAAGGCAACTTATGGCTAGTTAGTCCAAAAGAATCTTTTCTCCAACACACCCGACAAGTAGTCATCCGAGTTTTGCTTAGATATATCCAATAGTGGGTCCTGAGGCAGCCTATTTCTCATTTTTAAAGTAGTTTTAGTTGATCAGGAAGAAATTTTTCTCACATCAAGGCTAAATTTGCCTCGTTGCCACTATCATTCATTGTTGCTAGTTTAGCAACCTGGGATGAGATAGAAATCTGTCCAGTTTCTTGTTTTATATTCCTTCCTTCACCCCCTCATTGTTCAACACCAGGGATAAAACGTACTATCTTTTGGGGCTCTGCTCCTACTCAAGCAGAACTGTTCTCTGTTCCTAAATAACTACTTTTGGGGCCACACCTTCCACAAAATGGAACTAGAAGATTATATAATTAGATGATGAAAATGAAGACTGACAAGGATTAGAGAAAATGGTGTGTCTTTCTGAAACCTGCTTTTTTTTCCCTTCTCACTTCTTTTGGGCTATAGGTCACCGGAGAAGGAGGTATGAAAATAAAGAGTTCTAGTTAGCTGATTGGGGGGGAAAATCTCAAAGGGAATAATACAATAGACTGTCCTGAAACTTTGATAGTCAGCTCTGGAAGGCTTGTCTGTGACCTATCCAATTATATTGCTATTTAATCTCAAGATGCTTCAAAATAAATTGGGCTTTAAAAAAGCAAATAAAGAGATTGTTTTGTCATCTGAAAATGGAACTTATTATTTGATTTCTGGAAAGAAAATCACTGGGTTAGAAATTGGACCTTATCCAAGACAGCAACATTAACACGCTTCTCCAAAGAGTTCAAGCCTCTCTGTTAAACGTGAGTCTGAGAGCACATCCTAATTTGTCTCTGCTAGACCAAGAGAGGAAGAAAATGACAGAGATGCAAACTTTTTCATTAAGAGTATTCTGCTCTGGGTATTTTTATAGACACCACTGTGCTTGGATCTCTTAAACTTATTAATGTTAGTATATTTCTTATTAGTACTAGTTATTAATATGTATTACCTTCTCACCTACCCCCACTTCCACTATGCTTCTAGACTGCAAATCTCCAGAGGACAGGGCTTAGTTTTACTTACCAACTGTTCTGCAATATTATTTACCCTTTCAGAATATCACCTGGGGAGGTGTAATATCATTAGGTTTTGTGAGATCGTCTGATAAGGGAACCTTACACCAAGTGCAGTATTTTGTCCACAGTTGATGCTCAATAAATGTTCATTGATGGATTGAATCTAGGAAATCACTAATTAATTCAAAAGGAAAGTACTTTGGAAATCTGTTTTCCAAATGGCATAAATGCAGGCCATGCCTCTTTTTTTCTTTCTTAAAGTCTTGGTCCCATAGCAATGGCTCAGTGTGGTAATTATATTACAAAGCTATTATGTGATGAAATGGAAAAGGAAAAACAATTTAAATGCCTGTCGAAAAAGACTCAGCGAGGATGCAATTATGAGTGAAATTACAATGGAGAGAATAATTGAAATGCAAGTCTGGAAGGCCTTGTGATGATGCAATTTGAGTGTTTCTATCAGGGGCTCTCACAACATGGAGCAAAACTACACATTCCTGGGGACACATATTTATTTCACTAAAGCAAACAGCAGTTATGGATGGATGGAAATATTTCAGTACCAATTGTTCTGCAGTCTTATCTACACTTTGGGAATATCACCTGGGGGTGGGTAATATCGTTAGCTTTTGTGGGACCTGCTGATAAGAGAACCTCATGTGTTCCAGTGCTTTGGTACAGCTTGAAGGAGATAAGGAGGCAGAGGCAGAGCTTAGCTCAGATTCCTCTTTCCTTTTGTGTGTTAATCTTTTAATACTGAATTTGGAATTTAATACATTGCAATATATTCACTAGAGTTACCAATGTGGAAAGATATTAATTCTACAATTTGTCTGAAAATACTAAACTGCTCAGATGAGATTCTAAGTAGTCTTGGTTCTCTACACTTAAAACATTCTGCTGAAATGTTTCTTTATATTAAATTGTGATAAAAGCTTTTATCCAAAGCTTTGCAATGAATACTCTCCCACCAAAGAGAAAAGATTTCAGAGGTGAGGTTTGGGTGAAGGCATTCAAAAGACACTAGAGTCTATGGAATAGAGTTTTGGACTTTGGGACAGAAAGATTTGGGTTCAAATCCTGCCTCTAACATTAATTACTTTTGTGACCCTGGGCAAATTATTTAACCTATCTGAGCCTCCACTTCGTCATCTACAAAAAGAAATATTATCTACAGTGTGATATACACACAAACTCAACCGTGTATACATATATGTATAAAAATTAGGGTTAGATTTATTGCTTTGTTGATTTCTATATTTAAGAAAGTTAAGGAGAAAATATTAATAATGAAGATTAAACTTTAAAATGTCTTATGTTTGTTTTGGTTTTTCAGAGAGCTGGATGTTAATAAACCTATAATACTATATGTATACACATATTATCTACAGTCCTAAATATACACAAATTCACTTAGTATACATATATATTCCATCAAGTAATACGTATATGTATTCCATGCATGTGTGTGTATGAGTTTGTGTGTATTTATGACTGCAGATAATATATGTGTGTATTGATCCAGTGATACTCAGGATAAGCAGGGTTAAGAGTGTGAATCTGGAGTCAGATCATGAGCTTGAATTTTGATTGCTGCTACACCCTACTGTGTGATTTTAAGCCACATTCCTTCCCTGGACCTCCATTTTCTCATTTGTAAAAGGAGTCAACTGAACTAGACAGCTCTTAAGGTTCCATCCATCTCTAGAGCAATGATTATATGAACTTCTTTTCCTAGAAGGTTGAATTCCAGGATCAGGTTCTAGTCATAAACTGCCTCCCCCTTGTTTTTATAGAAGATAGGTTTTCTTCCTTCCTTCCTTCCTTCCTTCCTTCCTTCCTTCCTTCCTTCCTTCCTTCCTTCCTTCCTTCCTTTTTTGGAGGGAGGAAGGCAAGGCAATTGGGGTTAAGTGGCTTGCCCAAGGCTACACAGCTAATAAGTATGTCAAGTGTCTGAAGGTGGATTTAAACTCAGGTTCTCCTAATTCCAGGACCAGTGCTCTATTCACTGCACCACCTAACTACCCCATGAAGGCAGGTTTTCTGTAACTCTTAAAGATGGGATTTCTAGAGAGTTAAACCCTTGAGTAGGAACTCTCAGCACCTCCAGAAGGAGTTTGAGAACTCTCACTATCCAGAACATGTTGCTCCCTTCTCCATAGCTACCACAGAGTTGAGAGTATATGTGCCATTGCTAATGTCTCTTCAGGTTTGGCCACAGGAGTGCTGCATTCTCTGAATGCAGTCTTGGTTATTGTCTTCTCTATGGCCAAAACCCTACCATCTTTGGTGCACATGACCACATGGTTCCCTTTTACATGTCTACTATTTGGTTAAGACATGTGGCTCCCATATGCCTTGTTCCAGTCATTAAAGGCTTCTGGAGGTAAACTACTCCTATCTGATCCTGACTCAGCCAAAAGAACAAAAGGGAAAAGAGATTGTCATCTACCTTTACGAGACAGCACAAAGGAATGGTTCCTCTCAACAGTGTGAGACAGCCAATAAATCTCAGGGGCAGCCCCCATCAGTGAAACCCATACTTTGGAAGGCGCATGCAATCATTGCACAGCATGAGAAAATAGGATCAAAGTCTCTTCACCTCCAAAGGCTCACCATGCTATGCATTTCTTAGATGGCTCAATGAACTTTCCTAATACAGTATGTGTGTATATATACATATGCCAGTAATAAAGTGTAACATGCAAGAACCATAAATACATTGCTTATGTGCAAGATTAACATTTTCACTTATGTGTGCTTAATGGCCTTTAAGAACATTGCTAAAAACCGACTTTTTATAGACACTGGGTAACCCTATCTTGTCCAGAAATGTAGCAGCTGCTCATGGACTCAATCCTACTGTTTCACTGTTTCAATTTGCTCTGTTTCTGACCTTGGCCAGTTTGCCCCTCGTTAGTCAGAATAGTGGTCCACTGATCTCAGGGGCTCACCATATTGGTACTGGGCTCAGTACAGGCACCCAATCAGCTTAGCATACTGTATGTCAGAATTCCTGAGCTCAATCAATTAGCCTTAGCCTCTCAAATACCAGGGATTCCAAGTGTGCGCCACCTTGCTCAGCTGAAAATACACACCTTGAGTTTATGGCACTGATATTTAACACACACAGATGTTAGAAAATTCCTGGCATATTCATTCTCTCTCTCTCTCTCTCTCTCTCTCTCTCTCTCTCTCTCCTCTTCTCTCTCTCTCTCTCTCTCTCTCTCTCTCTCTCTCTCTCTTTCTCTCTGTAGGTAGATATGGATATAGATGTGTGTATAGGTATGTGTATCTACATGAATATGTCATATATGTATGCATGTAGATATGTGTATAAATGTTTATGTAATACGTGTCTGTATATATCCATTGTATAGATATATACACATGTATATGTTTTTGTGTGTCTGGATGTGCATAAACATATGCATGCAGTTACAGTTATATTCAGTATATATATATATATATATCTGTGTGTACACACACACACACACACACATATACATACACACTTACTTCACTGGTATAGAGAACTCTTGGTGAGGTAGCTCTCTCTTCCAGCTCTTCTGATGCAGACTGGCACCTGCTTTGCAACTGCTAGTCTGAGAGAATGTCCAATGCAATGAGCATTGCCCAGAGTCACTTATCCAGAATGTGTCAGAGGTGGACTAGAATCCAAGTCTTCCTGATTCTGAGACTTCCTCGTCTCTCTTTCTGTTGTGTCACATTGGCTCATATATTTTAAATACATACTTGTCCAAAATTAAGGGCCAGCAGTCCAGTTTAGGATTTAAGGGACATCAATACTGTTATACTGATTGCTAAGCTTCTGACTGTCTTCATTGATTGCATAAAAGGTACCCCTAAACACTCACATAGAAAGGACATGTGGAGACATGCACTTACATTTCTCCACACCCCTTGAAGTTCCAATCTTAGTCTGCCTCTGTGAAATGAAACCATGTATTGTTTGTTTTTGTTCTTTTTTTTCATTATCCTATTTGGAGCCAGAGGCTACGCAGTCTTACCATAAGGTAGTCAGAAAGATGCTGGCATGCTGGGCCACTAAAGCCACCAGTTGGCATAAAGACATTTTGGGGCTTGCACAAATGTACAATTTATATTCAAGCCAGAAAAAGGTACATTCTGGTTGATGGTATCTCTAGTCTGTGATCCTACAAGTTATCTATTACTGCTGACTTGGTAGGGAAATAGTCAAGCCTAGCCAGGAAACATCAGAACTCTAACAGGGATTAAAGTGTATTTGAAAAATCACAAGAGAGAATATACATTATCCTGTTGTGGTAGGAGCAATATTTCCTAGGGCCCTACCATGGGAGCTGAGATGGCTCTTTCTAGGATCCCACTTCATGCAAGCCAAGTTTAATTCTCCCTAAAAGGCATGGAGGCTGTCTGTTCTCAAGACTTAATTGGTCCATGGGGGTTTGAGCTACCTGGTTGACAAGGGGCATAAAAGTGATCAGCCCAGGGGAAGTCCGTACCCCTCAGACTTGGCACAAGAGTCATCATATCCTTCCCTGCTGACCAGATGAATTTCTATAGGGAGATGAGGGAGGCCATGTCTATTTGAACAGGTGCTGTATCTTTGCTGAGTTCCTAATGTGTTGCCGAGTCTATTGCTTTGATCTTTGTAACATCTCTCATATAACTCTCCCTTCTCTCTTCCAACACTACTGCCATCTTGGTGTAGGCTCTCAACACCCCATGCCTGGCCTATTTCAGTAGCCTGCTGGTGGGTCTCCCAAGCACAAGTATCTCCCCACTCCAGTCCATCTTCCATTCACCCGTCAAAGTGATCTTCCTAGAACACAGGTCTGATCACGTCACCTCTGCTGCTTGATAAACTCTAATGGCTCTCTGTTATGTCCAGGATGAAATAGAAAATCATCTGTTTAGTATTCAAAGCCCTTTACAACCTCTTGCCTACCCAACCTTTCTAGTCCTCTTACACCTTACACCTTCTGCGACCCAGTGACAACACCCTCCTAATAAGAAAGCCCATCTCCCAACTCCAGGCATTTTCTCTGACTGTGCCCCATGCCTGGAAGGCTCCTCCTCCTCATCTCTGTCTCCTAGCTTCTCTGGATTCCTTCAAGGTCCAGCTAAATTCTTCCCTTCAACATGTCTTTCCTAAACACTTTCAATTCTAGTGTCTTCCCTCTCCTGAATTATTTCTAATTCATCTTACATGTAGCTTTTTGGTACATTCCCCTTTGCATGTTGTCTCCCTCATTCGATTATGAGAGCCTTGAGGGCAGGGGCTTTGTTTCTTTGTATCTTTGTATTATATGCAAGATTAACATTTTCATTTATGTGTGCTTAATGGCCTTTAAGAACATTGCTAAAAATGGACTTTTTATAGACACTGGGTAGCCCTATCTTGTCCAGCACTCAGCACAGTCCAGGGCCTGGGATAGACTCTTTTTTTATTAATATTTTTTTATGGGATAGACTCTTAATAAATGTTTATTGACTATTCTTTCTATGGTGTGATTAAGTAAATCTCCTTTTGTTAATTGTTAAGTGACCTACATATGTCTCATTTTATTCAAACCTTGAACCTGAATTCCCTGACTGGCCTAAGTAAAGTATGTCCTATAACACCCATTTAGGAACAAAAGTGAATTTTTTTGAGGGGGGAAAGTAAGGCAATTAGAGTAAAGTAAGTTGCCCAAGGTCACACAGCTAGTTAAGTGTCAAGCATCTGATGGTAGATTTGAATTCAGGTCCTCCTAATTTCAGGGCTGGTACTCTATTCAATGTGCCACCTAGCTGCACCAAAAGTGAAGTCTTTAAGAGAATTTTTTTTAAACTAAAGAAATAAGAGACTACGAGCAGAAAAGAAACCTGTATTATCCTATGGTCAATGCTGAAAATTGCAGAATCTCAGAGACATTTAGCCATTTGCTTATTATAACATGCAAATTAAACAGAGCATTTGAAAATCAGATTTGATTCAACTGTTTTGTAATTATCTACCTTTCTGGAAGAAAAAAATTGCTACTGTATTATTTCATATAGGAATTATGCCCTCTACTAGTTGGTGCAGAGAGAGTGAGATGAGAGAGAGAGAGAAAGAGAGAGAGAGAGAGAGAGAGAGAGGGAGAGAGAGAGAGAGAGAGAGAGAGAGAGAGAGAGAGAGAGAGAAGGATCAGTGTCACTGGATTAATAACCATGGTCACCAAAATAATTATAAATATAGCCTTGTCTCACCTAGCCATCCAGATCCAGAATTTGGTATACACATGTCTGTCTCAGCACTTGGCAGTACAAAGCCCACCACAAATACTTCCACACCATCTGCCATGAGCGCCATTCCCAGGACAAAGAAAAGGGCCCACTGAAAACGTCCATGGCCACATTCTTGAATGATTAGCTCATACTGCTGGGCTAATTCTTCCTCATCAGCTTTTCTTTCAGATTCCAGTTCAGTCCGGTCCTTGTACTCCTCACCTTTGGGCTGCCCTATAGATACGATGCTGTCTTTCCCTTGGTTTAGGTTGGGAATGCCCTGATATTCACCTTCATAAATTTCATCATCTTCATCATGGCCTTCTGTTGCTTCGCTTGACCCTTCATCATCATTGGCTTCCCCATTATAGGTTTCTCCTGCTGGGTAATAATCATCATCATCTTCTTCATCTTGGAATCGGCTATAGGACCTCTGTGTGTAGCCATCCTGTGCCCGGTCCACTGCTTGATTCACCTTTTTAACTGTTTGTTTCTTCACCTCCTTGGCAATGTCCTTTGCGCCTCTCACTAAGGATGTCCTATCCCTGCCAGAGTCGTCCATCTTCTGTTGACCTGTGGCAGGTGCGGAGATGTAGACTGATTGTGGAACACAATCTGGCCCAGGCCTGATGTCAGTTGAGATGTACGGAAAGCATGGTCCACTTGAGGTTCAAAAATGAAACTACAAGGGAAATCAAGAGAAAACGTAATTATTATTCTTTTATGTCTACTGTTACTGCACATGGAGGCACCAGCACTCCCAGCTGCCCTTTGGAAGCTCTGGAATTCACACACTGGACATGCTGTGACCTCTCCCTCTGATTCAAGGACTCTTTCCATTTAAGGAAGGTATCCAGGCCAGCCATGTCCATCCCTCTCTTTCTCTATCATGCCACTCCCTTCATGTCTTCCTCCCACCACCCCTTTTCTGCTTCTTTTTATGTGTTATCTTTCCCCATAGGAACGTCATTCCCTTGAGGGCAGAATGTATTTGTAGTCCCAGGAATTAGCACAGTGACGGGCACAAATTAAGTGCTTAATAAAAGCTTGTTGATTGAGTGACTACAACCATAAAATCCAACACCATAGAAATAAATCTCTTTTAATCATAGTAATTAAGCAATCAGGGAGATAGATGGTACAATGCAGAGATCACTCAACCTGGAGTCAAGAGGATTCTTCTGCCTGAGTTAATATTTGGCCTTAAGACATTTCCTAGCTGTGTGCTCTGGATAAGTCACTTATCCCATTTGCCTCAGTTTCCTCATCTGTAAAATGAGCTAGAGAAGAAAATGGTAAACCAATCCAGTACCTTTGCCAAGAAAACCCCAAACGTGACCACGAGTTGGACATGACTGAACAACAATGAGAAGGAAAAGTCAAGCAATCATCCACAAATTTCATTGCTTACAATTTTGTAATTTACAATCGCAATTACATTTACATTTACAATTGCAATGAATTTCATTGTTTTAGATTCTTGACAAAATTCAGTTTGTATCTAGAGCTGTAGAGTTTGTTATTCTTTTTTTTTTACCTGATGCACTTTGAATCTTACTCTAAGGTAATCTAACAAATTAATTTAACAAATTCTTAAACACTTCAAATTATACTTAAGGAGAAGAAAAGGGCACCATTCACAAATAGAAAAGATATAACAGAGGCAGAGGGCATAAACACAAGGTTTCTACCTGCTTTTTAACAATGATTCATTTTAAACCTCATGTAGGTTTGAAGCTGGAAGAAAGCTGTGCTCAGAGTTGCAGGAGCTGGGTTCAAGTCCTACCTGCATGATTCTGGGCAAGTCATATAGTCTCATTCTTTAGTCAATATGTGCAAAACACTTTGCAGCCTTAAAGCACTGTATGGATGCTAGCTGTCATTGTTGTAATTATTATTGGGGAGTCAGAACAGAAAGCTTCTAAGGTTTCTTCCAGGTCTAAATCCACAATCCTATTAAGCATTTTCTATGTGCCAGGCACATTGTTAGATACTAATGATACAAAATAAAAACAAAATCGTATCTGCCCTAAAGAAGCTTAGGTTCTCCTGGGGGAATAAAAGGAGAAAGACAAATCAGAAGAAGGATCACAGAGAAAATGATGCCTTAAAGGACAATCAGGATGCCAAGAGTAGGCAGTTACATTTAGCTATGGAGGACAAGGTGGAGGAATGCAGGAAAGTGGGACAGAGAATGTCAAGTTGAGGAAACAGCAGTTGAATTTAACTGAAATACAGTAGAATATGTGAAGAGAAGTACAGTGAAAGTTGAGAAATGCAAGTAGGAACTACACTGTATGTTACTTTAAATGTCAAACTATCTTTAGAGGAGATGGGGGAAACACCGAAGGTTTCTGGGTAGAGAGTAACTTGGCCAGATCAGTGCCTTAGGACAAGTATTACTGCAACAGTATGAAAGATGGACAGGAGAAAGGAGAGACTGGAATCAAAGAACGAGTTAGGACCCAGACTAGGGTGTTAGCCGAATAAATGAAGAGAAATAGAGGAATACAAGAGAGATTGTGGAGGTAGAATCAGGAAAACTTGACAAAGGAAAGATAAAGATCAATTCTATATCATTTTCTTATTGATCCTTTTACAAGTTAATTGATTCAGTGCGGTTACTGTGTTTATCCTGTAATTTTTTAAGGTGTGGTTCTTTATCTCTGAACTTAGTTCAGAGTTAAAGAGTCTATAACAGCCTTGCTTCAAGAAATTTTGCTATCCTTTGGGAATATGCGTGAAAGAAAGGGAGTTGGGCCTGATATCTTCTCCACCAAGCTATCCCTTCAGGGATGTCTAGTTTGCTATCCAAAAGCCTGGGCTACTATCTTGTACCTGGACTCAAAATATGCCTACTTCTTAGTCTCAGGAAAGAAGATGAGGGGTTATCGATGGCCCCTATTAACAAACTACCAACCAATCATGTTGTTCCCTGAACCTCAACTCTGTAGCAATCATGTTGCCCCCAAATCCCTCATCATCTACTCTTCTGTCCTTTGTTTTGTACTCCCCAAAACCTATAAGGGGAAGTGTGTTTTTACTTGGCGTCTCTGGCATTAATGGAGGCAAACCATGGACCCATTTACTGGCAGGCAGCATGCCCCTGTTAATAAATGTTATCTTGCTCAAAGAGTTGCCTCAGTTTATCCTTTTGTTAAATTCCAATTGTGACAGCAACAAGTTGGATATAAAGATGAATGAGAAAATCAAAGATAAGTCAAAGATGAAAAAGGTTCTCAACAGAAACAGGAAAGTTTGGAAGAAGGATCAGTTTAATTGAAAAGATGATGAATTCCATTATGGGCACACAGAATTTGAAATGTTAGTGGGTCATCCTGGAAAAGATGACCACTAGTTAGGTGGTGATGCAAAGTCAGTTCTCACTGAGAGATTATTTCCACATAGAAAGAAATGATAAAGAAACAAAAATAATTATGCTTTGTATCAATATACACATTTATTCTCATAATCAAATTACTTTCTGTTTCTAACATGTTTTCCCCCTCTTCCTATCCCTGGAGTTTTACAACTAAGGCAGGAGAGACAGAGAAGTTGTTTTTTCCAACCATTCCATCTTTACCCTTTCTGAAATAGCTGAGAGTTGACATTGACTTGTTTTTAGACATCATTGTCCTCTTAGAAGGAAATGGACACAAATCTTCAGGTGATATCATACATGCTATTGACCAGCCTTTGACCATGATATTCTATGCTCCACATTCTTCATCTTTTTTTCTTTTTTAGTAATGACAATTCATAATTAAATAATATTTAAAGGTTCACAAAGAACTTTTCCCAAAACAATCCAACAAGACAGCAATGAATGAATTATTATCCTCTTATTCTGGATGAGGAAACTGATGGTCATAACTCATCTGGAGGGGAAAGAGTATTTTTCCTATTAATAATTTTACAAGTCATCTAGTTCTGGCCAAATTAAAAACATTAGACAATTCAAATGTATAGCAACATTTTTCTACTTTTTTCCAACTACCACTAATGCAGTATCCTATTGAAACATCAATTTAAAACATGTTTAAACAATAATATATACAATTCAGTGTTAAGGCAAGGGTGATAAAAAGACAAATCTATATTCTTATCTTATTTGGCACAAATATTTTCTCTTCACCAACTACCATGTTCCCAGTACGTAACACAGCTTCACTATCTGGTACAGAAAAATATATGTTTTTGCATTGTTTTTTTTTTAAGGCAATTGGGGTTAAGTGACTTGCCCAAAGTCACACTGTCTACTAAGTGTGTCAAGTGTCTCAGGTCCTCCTGACTCCAGGGCTAGTGCTCTATTCACTGCGCCACCCAGCCACCACAGTAAAAAAAAGAAATTTTGACAAAGAGTCAAGAATCCTGAATGATAATTCTGCTTCCACCATATCTCAGTCAATTCTTTTCTCTCTTTGGGCCTTAGTTTCTTCAATTGTAAAATGAAAATATTGAACTAGTTGATATGTAAGACTCTTTCCAGTACTAAGATCCTATGGCACAGTTAACGTGACCTGTTTTGAATGGGCTCATAGCTTAAAAGCTCACAAAATAAACACAAGGCTTAGTGTGTGTGTGTCTATGTGTGTATGGGTAGGTGTGAGCTGATTGCTTAATGCTATTGTTAAAAGGAAATTTCTTTATTCAGGTTTTCTTCTTGATTAATGAGGCAAAACTCAGGAAACAGAGAATTAGAAGGAATTTATTAAGAGTATGTCAAGGTAACAACATGTTGACAAACTGATCAGCAGAGCTCAGCAAGGGATTCAAGATAGAGCCTGCTTTTATTGGTAACTTTCATAATGAGATAAAGACAATTCAGATATATCCAGGTCAGCAAAAGGGAATGGGCCGTGGCATCTCAATTCCTCCCCTATTGCCTGGATATGATGTGTATGGACAGAAGGTGGTGACCTGCTCCATGATGAATAATTGGCAATACAAAAGCTGCAGACCAGATTATGCCTCCCCCAACACTGATGGACAAGCAGGTCTTGGAACAACGGGTCACCCAATTAGAATTTAAGACCATAAAAGGTGCTTTTCTTTTTCTCCTCATACTCATTTTAGGAAAGGAAAGAGGAACAAAAGGAAGGAGAAAAAAGAAGAAAAAGAGGAAAAACTAGTAAGAAGGAAGAGGAGAAAGACCAAGAAAGGAAGGGGATGTTGGATGAGTCAGCAAGAACAAAGGTTAAGGGAAAGAAAAAGTGAATATTAGGAGAAGGAAACTGTTAAGCTCCTTGAGGGCAAGAATTGGCTCATTTTTGCCTTTTTGTCCCCAGCATTTGATACATAGTAGGCCCAAAGAAATGACTGTTGAATCTGTAAATTCACTGTAAATCATTGGTGTGGGAAAGGATTTTCCACTAAAGTGTACTAAAATAAGACAATTAATGCAATAAAAGGTGCCATCTCCTAGGGTATCCTCAAATCCTTAGCATGTAACTTGTACATCAACTGTGTCCTGTGATGTAGCCAGCATCATAAAAACACCGTGAAGAAGGAAGCCAAAACTAATGACCCCAAAGCCACACCTAAATCACCTAAAACTCACGTACAGCATGAAAGGCAATGTACTTTCAGTAACTAAAACTTGTCAATAGATTTTTCTCTTAAACTTAAAAATGAATGTATAGTAAAGGGTAATGTTTTTTCTTTAGAGCCACAAGTCTTTTTGCATAGTTTAAATGTGCCTTATTCCAAGGAAAGCTTTGTTAACACTAGAGCTGGCTCCATAGGGTACACATAGGCATGCTATTTTAATACATAATTACATTGGGGAAACTAGATTATAATTCAGACTCTATAAATCAACCACTAATTTGGTCATTTAGACACCTCCACTGGTACAAAAAGCATTTGTAAAGGGATTCTTAAGCTTTGAAAATAATTCATAGAATATGAACTTTAAGACAGGGTAGATATAGAGGAGAATCTAGGTGTAAGAACTGTCTTGTAGAGAAAATAATTTGCATCCTGGACTAGAGGATCCGGGTTGGTTAATAAACTGCTGGAAAGTTGCCTTTTCCATTTCTCTTTCCCCTCTGTTCTGGTGTTGGGCTCATGAAAATGACTTATAAATACTTAAGGGAGGAAAGAAAAAGAGGAAGGGAAGGGAAGAAAAAGAGGAAGGGAAGGGAAGGGAAGGGAAGGGAA